>MCJB01035953.1:120568-139246 GCA_002018475.1 Nicotiana obtusifolia | reverse complement strand
TCTATTTTACTCTACCGAGCCACGCTATAGTCGGCCGGGTACGGCACCTATTGTGCAACCACTGATCAGTTGGATTTTACCGAGCTCCACGTGGCCGGGTACGATTCTACCGAGCCTTATGATGGCCGGGTACATTTTTACCGAGCCTATTACGGCTGGGTATGATATGATGATGATGATGATGCCCACAGAGGCGTATGTTTTAAAAGTTTATGTATATATACATATGTATCATGAATTTCATGTCAGTAGCCCTCAGAGGTACCCAGATGTTACAGGTTGTATATTCTCTATCCCTGCTTACCTTACTGTTCGTACTTATGGTTCCCCGCCTTACATACTCAGTACTTTATTCATACTGAAGTCCTTTTATTTGTGGACGCTGCATGTCGTGCTGCAGGTCCTAATAGACAGGCAGGTGTAGCTCCCCCAGCATAGTAGGCTGTCTAGTTCAGCGGTGATTGGCGAGATCCCTTCTCCGGACTTGTCGTGGTCTGGGTATGCATTTTTGTTATAGACATTATGGGTATGTCGGGACCCTATTCCGGCTATGTTGCAGTACGTATGTTCCTTTAGAGTCTCATAGACAGGTGTCGACTCATGTATAGTTTGGTATGCCTTGTTGGCTGGTTTTTGTTGTATAGTCTTTCATTGTAGCGTGGTAGCTCGTACCTTATATATAGTTTCTTGGTTGTCTGGTCATCCCATGTTATGTATGTTCATTCCATCATATTTTATTCTTGGTTGTCCATGATCCATGTCTATCATTTATATTAATCTCGTCAGCCCTAAAAGATAATAAAGAAGGTTAGATAAAATGTACGTTGGTGCTCGGCAAGTATGGTCGGGTGCTAGTCATGGCCCTCCAGTTTGGGTCGCGACACCATCATACCTAGTAGAACCAAGACACACGAATCTAACACAAAGGATCATATCTTAACATAACCTCGCTACAATGTGTGACCCCATCCAAACACTGGTCCATATGAAATACCTCAGCCGCCATGCGCAAAATCAATGACCATGCGCAATCAATCATTCAACACCCTAATGCCCGTCTCGCTCAAACTCCGCCATAAATCCCAAATAGAACTGCACCATGTGCGCATATAGCCAACAAATCACAAACCCTCGTGGCATAGAAGAGTAGAGCATAGATCATATTAGACAACGAATAAGCTCAACTCCATCGAATGGCACACCCTTCAACAATAGCAGCACGGGGTCAACCAATCCGACTTGGGGTAGAATACACATCCTCATTGGGTCTACCAATTGGGCCCCATATTAACTCCGGTCATCCACAAATAGATAAATAACCCTCCGAAGGTCCTCAATGACCTAACCATGACACATACCGTCATCCACTAGCTTTAGCCACATCCTCTCAGCCCACAACCACGAAACAATCTGCTTCTAAGGATTCTCGGTCTCCAAATACATAGAACACACGAATCACCATATCAGATCCCAACTCCACTGCCCAAATGTTTAACACATCTCTCTTGCACGATCATCCCATGAGGAATACTTCTAAAATTCTTCTGTTCCACATAACAAAATCTAAATATCATCAGTCGATCAACCAGGAGAGTACTACTATACCAATGTAGCATTACGTCAACACTCAGTGCACCTCCTGAAATGTACGCTCTCCTCAGGCAATACCAAGTGGTAATATCATTCATCTAGTCATCGAAAACCGCCCATGTTATCTAAGAATTCATGTCCTTCCTTTCAAAACTAAACTGTGACCTTGCATACGCAAATCTTATTTCCGCACAACATATCACATCCATCATGAATATAAAAAGTACGAAAATCTCATAATCAACTCTGAGTCACAAGCAAACTACATACTCAATTACCCAGGAACCATCTATTTGATCTCATCAAGGGGAATATCATAACACGCAACATGCTCCTCACGCCAGCAGGAAATATACACCTCGAACCATGGTAGAAACCATTGAGAACACTTTGAAATCCATTTGTACATAACCCAGCTATCAAAACCGAATCCCTCTAACTCAACCAAGTCACGCAGGTCGCCAAAACTCAAGAGCATTTCCACGAAACACATGTAGAGGATCACCACATCATCAGTACCAAAAGAACTGATCATATCTACAACCTTGTAGATCCCACCTACTACCACATCTCTGAGTTCCTCCTGAATGACCCTCAAGGTGACACTTCTTATTGCCAGAATACCATGATCCTTAACCAAAACTCACCCCACAAGATCCTAGAATAAACCCACACCGCCCTAAGGCCCATAAACCGATGTATTCCCTCTCCAGCACTCTAAAAGTACAACAATCGAGACACCCACTCCGAAGAGTCATGTGAACCTGAAAGTATTTACTTTACCTTCCTGATACTGAAATGTAGAATTCATAGAGATATAGAAATACCGTGAGTCTCGACACCATCCAATGTAACTCTCAGATCCTAGCCATATACAAATCCGAAAAAATTCACAATTGCTACATACAAATATTGAATCCATTAGAACATTCTCGAGAGTCATCCCCTCCGCTCAAATCTCAATTGTGCCACCCCAAACGGGCCGAACGACTTGTGCCCCATGAGCAAGACAACACCCACTGAAGTAACCCCGCCTTAATGCAACCGAGCAAATTCCTACTCCATGCACACTACATCCTTCACGAATAACACCTCAATCATTCCATGATTTCCATCTACCCATAAAGTGTAACACAACCCATATCCAGAAGTACCCTTACTCGAGTCATCCCCGATCTCAACCAATGCAAGTCATCACTGATTCACACGTATGCCTCAAACCAAATCCAATACAACACACAACCACGCAATAAAATCGTCGATAGCCAACTCCCCCACTTGGCTCAAAGCCATAGGGCAAAACACTCGATAACTTATAATACCCATGCTCTATTACTAACATAATCCCGCACTGAAATTCAACTCAATCCTCAAAAGCTCATGTAACACAAACCCTCTAATACCTCAAATCATCCGCAAACCTTGCATTCATTCTCGTGACGGTAAGGTTAGCTATTACCACTTATCCAAACTCAAATCGCACAAGTATAACCCACTTGTAGAAAAGAAAGCCTTCACACAACATCATAAAAATCACACATCCGCAGATTACCTCGCAAGTTATAACCCACCTACTTAGCCTCAAACTAGCATCTCTTTATTCCCTTTCACAACCATAACTACCACGCAATACTTAATCTTCCGGAGTCTAAACTCACCAACAAGGCATGAGAACCTAATTTGTTCCACAGTTAAACAACATGAAAAATCCTCCAATACACTCATAACTCGAGACCATACGTCATATCAAGACAGAAATCAAGCACCAAGTAGTACTTTTTACCTCTCAAGCAACCTCTTCTCGTCACATTCATTCCATCTGAACACATCTTGAAGTCACATTATACTCATCATATAGCCATCCAACCACTCATCGAGCCACAAATTCCACTAATAGGGACACTACCGGACATTTATGTCCAAAAGCACGTGCTCACACAACCAAAATCCTCGTACTCAAGCTATAGTCAAATTCCGGCCTCAAGCCCTCCAAGCTGGCCCATTATCAGCACATAGAAATCACATTCCGCAACTCCTCCATGAAATCACAAGTCGTCGATGTACAGCTGAAACTGAGCACTCAAATGCGCATACGAATGCATGGAAGGAATTCGAAGAGTTACGCTTTGAATTAATGCCCCACGATAAGGAAAGAAAGATGGAAAGTATGTCCTAAATGCCCTGTAGGCTCTCGAAGATAAGCATGGAAGTCATCATACCGATCCGCAAGACTCTACTAGACACTTGCTCATGACTTGTAGAACCTATGAACCTAGAGCTCTGATACTAACTTGTCACGATCCAAAATCCATCTGGTCGTGATGGCACCTAACCCAACCTATCAAGTAAGCAAATTAGCAACTATCCAATTTAATGAGATTTATAAATAAAAGAGATCATAATACATGGCTTTTATACAAACAATTCTCCAAGGACTGGTAGTACAAATCATGAACTGCAAAGATTAGTATTTACAAAGCCGGTATGAAATAAATACATCATCTATTCAAAATTTACATAAACAGGTTTTTATAAATCTATGGTTTTCATGAACAAGAAGCAGCTACAACCGGTACGCAGGTACGTCTTCAAAATCCAGCTCAGATCGATCACAGCAACATCAACATCCAACATCTGCACGCAAGGTGCAAAAGTGTAATATGAGTACATCGATCCCATATACTCAATAAGTAACAAACCTAACCTTAGGTTGAAAGTAGTGACGAGCTGGGACAAGGGTCAGAGTCAAACTCCAAACCAACAACAGTTCATAACAATATAGTAAAGATGGTGCAAGAAATAACTCAATAAATAAATGCTCAGCTCGTATAAAATTTCGGAAAATAAATGATTCGTTTCAAGTATACAGTAAAACTCAAATCCTTTGCCGAAATCACCAAAATATAAGTAGGTTTGTAAAACTATGATTTTTTCCAAAACTTTTCAATAATACATAAGATGTTTAATTTTTCAGATAGCATGCAGAAGGTACATCTATATGTCTACATGTCACTATGCAGGTGAAATCATGAATGATGCAATGTTATACTGCATGAGGAAAAATGCATCTCTACGCATGTATCTCAAGTACGCATGTTAAATGCGATGTATCTCAGTGATGAACTCATGCACTCACACTCTCAGACTACTCAATCTCATTATCTCACACTTACACTCATCATGCTCAATCACTCGACACAGTCAGTCACTCAGTATTGAACAGGGCAGATCCAGCCCAAACATAACAACTGCTAGCAACTGCGCTCACAGGGGATGTACAGACTCCGGAGGGGCTCCTTCAGCCCAAGCGCTATAATCCGCACGGATAACTCAAGTGTTGCACAGACAACTCACGTGCTATAGTATCAATATATGGATCCGCACGGACAACTCACGTGCAATAGTATTAACATCTAGATCCGCACGGACAACTCACGTGCTATAGTATCAATATCCTCACAATCAAGCCCTCGGCCTCACTCAGTCATCAATCTCTCCAATCTCTCGGCTCACAACACTCATGCTGAGCAACCCAAATCAATGATATGAGATATGACAATAAGATATAATAGAGACTGAGATATGATTTGTAATGATGAATGCGACTAAGTACATAACTGCAATTAAACAAATAACTCAACAGCAAGGAACGACCACTATGGGTCCCAATGGTACCAGCATATAGCCTAAACAAGATTTCTAGCATCAGTTACAGCTCAGGTGCTCTAACACATAAAGTACAGTAGAAATGTTCAGATAAGATAGCTACACAGCTTCATGGAATCGACTAAATCACAATTTACACGGTACACACCCACACGCCCGTCACCAAGCATGCACTTCACCTCAACATCAATCACATAACACGTAATTCTAGGTTTCATACCCTCAGCACCAAGTTTAGAAGTGTTACTTACCTCGAACAAGCCAAATCCAATACTGAGCAAGCCAAACGATGCTCGGCAATTCCATCCTGCGCGTACCGACCTCCGAATGGCTCGAAACTAGCCAAAAACAACTCATGCACATCAAATAAAGCCCAAGGAAACAATTCCAAATGATAAAAGTCAAATCTTAATCAAAAACCAGAAATCAACCCAAAATCCCAACTTGGGCCCGCTCCTCAGAACCGGTGAAACTCACAAAATCTGACAACTCATTCAATCACGAGTTCTAACATACTAGTTTCACTTAAATCCGACTCCAAATCAACGTTCAAAACTCAAAAATTCGCTTTATGAAGTTTTAGACAAAACCCCCAATTTTCTCTTTAAATCTCATAATCCAATTACCAAAAATGGAGATAAAACCTCAAAATATAATCAAAACCTAGTTTAGAACACTTACCTCAATCCTTGTGATAAAATTTGTCTCTAAAATCATCTCAATCCGAGTCCTACATCTCAAATATTAACAAAATGACCGAAACCCCGATTTTAAAGCTTCTGCCTAGTCATTTCCGCTTATGCGAACACAAGAGCCGCTTCTGCAACGTCGCTTCTGCGACAAGAGCTCCACTTCTGCGGATCCCTCTAGCCAGTCAACCCCTCGCACCTGCGGATCTCTATTTTCTTCTACGCAACCGCAGATGCGAAGCAAAATGCGCTTCTGCGCTCCATCTCGCTTCTGCGCCCAAGACCATCACTTCTGCGGGGCTGCAGATGCGCCTCAGTTTCCTCTTCTGCGATCTTCTCCAGCCAAGCCTACTTGCGCTTCTGCGACCAACTGTCTGCATCTGCAGACTTTCATCTGTGCCCATTCTTCCACAGATGTGGAAGCACCATAACCAGCATACCTACAGCAATGCAACATGACACGAAAATGATCTGAACCTCGTCCGAAACTTGCTCGGGCCACTCGGGACCCTGTCCAAATATGCCAACAAGTCCCATATCATAATACGGACCTACTCAAGGTCTCAAATCACATATAACAACATCAAAATGATGAATCACACCTCGATTCAAACTAGAATAAACTTTGAACTTTCAACTTCCAAAACCCGCACTAAAACATATCAAATCAACCCGGAATGAACCCAAATTTTGCACACAAGTCTCAAATGACATAACGAATCTATTCAATTCCCGGAACAACAATCCGAACCCGATATCATCAAAGTCAACTCCCGGTCAAGCTTATGAACTTTCCAAACCTTCAAACTTTCAACTTTTGCCGATTAGCGCTGAATCCTTCTAGAAATATCCAAATGCAAATACGGGCATACGCCCAAGTCTAAATCACCATTCGGACCTAACAAAATCATCAAAACTCAGTTCCGGGGTCAAATTCATAAAAGACAAATTTGGTCAACTCTTCCAACTTAAAGCTTCAACAATGATATTCATTCTTCCAAATCATTTACGGATGACCTGAAAATCAAAACCGACGATTCAGACCAGTCATATTACATATACAATGCTGCTTAAGACTTCAAATAGTTGAGCGAGATGCAATTGCTCAAAATTATCGGTCGGGTCGTTACAATAATAGGTTATTAGATTATACAATTATTTTAATTGTTATTAGTTTATGAGATATTAATTAATAATAATATTCTAGCATGAATTATTTTATGTGATATAAAAGATAAACATGTTAGAAATATGTTGAATTCCGTTTTTATGTCACGTGCTTGTTCGTTATATGATTTTGAATTATTTATTACATGTGACGTAAATTAATTTAGGACTAAGCGTGTAGACAACTTGAACAAAATTCATGTTCTATAAAAGATTTGATCATCCTGTTATTAAAAATTGTTTTAGTAACAATTTCCTCGTGTTAAAATTTGAGTTTTCACTAATAAAATATAAGATATTTTATTGTAAAGCTATCCATCAAAATAAATAATTTTATTTACTTCTTGTTTATAAGGAGTGACCTGACAACCAAGAGACTTATAGTTCGAGAATATATTAAAATTATGTATTGCATTAGATGCATGGATTGAAAGAACTATTTAATTTTACACTAGACGTCTGGACTACCCGGGGAGTATAAAAATTTAATAAGTTCTTTGTTATCATGATGGTTGAACTTAACTATGCCAATAGGATCGACCTGACTACCAGGGGACTAATTGACATAGAGTTATTTAAGAAAATTAGATGGGGATGCAATTGGTAAGTGTACCTACCTTAAAATATATGTGATAAACGACTTGACTTCTAAGTGGCTCATACATATTGTTGAAGGATTTCTTTACTCCACTAACAGAAATTAAGATTTCTTAATTTATAATGAGGGTAAATAGTTTAAAATAATTAGTGGAAATATCATTTATATAAAAGTCCATATCTTTATGATATGTGTAAATATTGTTCTTATATTTTCAATATTTTAGATTTCTCAATATGTCTGCTATATCACTACGTGGAATACTTGAGACCAACAAGTTGGTAGGATCAAACTTTGATGATTGGTACAGAAATTTGAGAATTGTTCTCATGCATGAAAAGCTTATTGATGTGATTGATAAGCCTGCCAAAAAAGTCCCGGATGATGATGATGATTCGAACAAAATTTCTCAGAAATACTTGGAAGAATGTCTTACTACCAAATGCATCATTCTCGCTTCTATGAGTTCTGAGCTCTAGAGGAAACATCAGGATGTGGATCCAACTGCAATCATTGAACAGCTTAAGAAGATGTTTGGTACGCAAAGCAAGACAGCTAGATACGAGCTATCTAAGGCTTTATTTGGATCTACATTAACTGGAAACTCTCCAGTTGGACCCTATATCAATCATATGATTGATCCTATTGAAGAACTTGAGAAGTTGGGGTGCAAACTAGGTAAAGAGTTTTCTCAAGAGTTGATCTTGCAGTCACTCTCTGAATCCTTTTCACAGTTTGTTGTTAATTTCAATATGAATAAAATGGATTGTGATCTTCATGAGATACTTAACATGTTGATTGATTATGAGAATCAACTTGCATCTGAGAAGAAAGAAGGAACTATCATGTTGGAAACTCTTCTAAGAAGAAGGGTAAGGGTAAAAATAAACCGAAGATGAAGCCTATTGCGCCTAAGGGTGGTGTGACCAAACCCAAAGGCAAAGGAGGCAAAGTTGACCAATCCGATGCTGAATGTTTCTATTGTAAGAAGATAGGACATTGAAAGAGAAACTGCAAGGAGTATCTTGCAACTCTAAATGACAAGAAACGAGGTAAAACTCAAATGAAAAATATTTTCAAAGTTTCTTTAACTACTACTGATGCTTCATTGTGGGTATTAGATACTGACAGTGGTTATAACATCTGTAATATGTTGCGGGGGAGTAGAAGGCTGAAGAAAGGAGATATTAATCTACGAGTTGGAAATGGTGCAAAGTTGCGGCCATATCTATAGGATCAATTTCTTCAATAATGCCTACGAGCAAAGTACTTATGTTGGATGATTGTTATTACGTTCCTAAATTTGTTTGGAACATAATTTCAGCTTCTATGTTAGACAAACGTGTTTTTCGCATTATTATAAGCAATGGTATTTGCTATATTTATTATGATGATAATTTATATGTGAATGGCTATCTCCGACATGGCGTTTATGTCTTACCTAATATAAATGCTAATTCCATTATGTATGTTTCAAGTCTTAAGAGCAAAAGAGATGATCAAGTAAATCATACATACCTTTGGCATTGTAAGCTTGGTCATATTGGAGAGAAAAAAATTAACAAGTTGTCAAGAAAGGGTACCTTGACAAGTATGATTTTGAATCATATCCGACTTGTGAATCTTGTCTCAAAGGAAAAATGACCAAATCTTCATTTACTGGAACTGAAGAAAGAGCTACTGAATTATTGGGACTAATTCATACAAATGTTTGTGGACCCATAAAAATTCAAGCTAGAGGTGGATATTCTTACTTCATCACCTTCACTGATGATATGTCAATATATAGATTTGTGTATCTTGTGAAACACAAATCTGAATCTTTTAAAATTTTCAAGAGGTTCCGTAATGAAGTTGAGAAACAGACGGGTAAAAGTATCAAGGTACTAAGGTCTGATAGAGGTGGAGAATATCTTAATGAAGATTTTACGAGGTATCTCAAAGAGAATGAGATTATCTCACAGTGGACACCTCCAAGACACCACAACATAATGGTGAGATATGGGGTCTGAAAGCAAAAATCGAACTTTATAGATATGGTGAGATCTACGATGGGGTTCACTGATCTTTCAATATATTTATGGGATATGCTTTGGAAGCAGCAACATACTTACTTCTTAAAGTTCCCACTAAGTCAGTCTCTATAACCCCATATGAGATATGGAAAGGACGTAAGCCTAACCTTAAGCATATTAAAGTTTGGGGTTGTCCAGCTTATGTTAAGAGATTGCAAGCTGATAAACTTGACTCAAGATCTGGTAAGTGTAGGTTCATTGGGTATCCCAAAGAAACAATAGGATATTATTCTATCACCCTTCTGACGATTAAAGTGCTTGTGGCTAGAGGAGAAACCTTTTTGGAAAGGAAATTTCTTTTAGAAGAAAATTATAGTAGAGAAATAGAACTTGATGAAATTCAAGAAACCAATAAAATAACACAATATCAAGATCATGAGACACAAGTTGAAGAACCTTTATTGGATGTTTTGAAGTTGACAAGGAAGTTGCCATCTTCAACGGTTGAAGTTCAAGAACTAAATGCAGTTCAAGAATAGGATAATGAACCAGTTCTAAACCACATTGTAGAACAACCAAATCCAATACAAGGTGAGCAAGTTGCAGAAGCACCTCTTAGAAGATCTACACGAGAACATCATGTACCAACTAGATTAAATCTAATGGTACCAGATTATGTATCAAATGAGATTGATCATAATGATGATGACCCTAAGACCTATGAAGAGGCTATACAAAGTTCTGATTATGAGAGATGGCAAAAGGCCATGGAATCCGAAATGGAATCCATGAAGGAAAATAAAGTATGGACTTTAGTTGAACCTTCAAAGGATATAAAACCTATAGGTTGTAAATGGGTTTTTAAGAAAAAGATTGGAGTAGACAGAAAGGTGGAGACCTACAAACCTGTCTTGTTGCCAAGGGATATCATCAGAAAGGAGTAGACTATGATAAGACTTTCTCTCCCATGGCAATGTTCAAATCAATTCAAATTTTGCTTGTTATAGCAGCATACTATGATTATGAAACATGGCAAATGGATGTGAAAACAGCTTTTATGGTGAGCTAGAAGAGGATGTGTACATGACACAACCTGAAGGTTTCAGATAGAGATGATAGCAAACTTATTTCTGGTTATGTATTCACCTCAAATGGTGGTGCAATGAGTTGGAAAAGCTCCAGAAAAGCTGCAGTAGCTAATTCAGTGACTGAAGGAGAATATATAGCAGCTAGTGAAGCTCTAAGGAAGCTGTATGGATGAAAAAGTTCTTAACTAAACTTGGTGTGGTTCCTTCAATAGAAGGTGCAGTTCTATTATGTTGGACAATACTGGAGCTATTGCTCAAGCAAAAGAACCAAGATCACACCAAAAATTCAAACACGCCCTGCGAAGGTATCACTTGATAAGAGAGATCATTGAACATGGAGATGTCGAGATTCAAAAGGTTGATGGAAAGGAAAATGTTGCAGACACATTCACTAAAGCTCTTGGAGAAAAGGAGTTTGACAAGCACAAGTGAAAATTGGGAAGCACAAGAGCGATTGGCTCTAGTGCAAATTGGAGATTGTTAGGGATATATTAAATATGCCCTTGATCCAATCTCATTTTGTGAATGTTATTTGATATAAAAATATATGACATTTGATATTCATTTATCATAGTTATTATTAATGGCTTGATAAATTTAATAAAGTCCTTGATTAAATTGTGGGACTTGTCATCGTGATGGAGATCATGATAGTGAGAGTAAAGTTTCTTATAATTTAATCTAAATTTGTTCTTGATTGTAGGATTATTAATTTGGACATTAGTGATACGGTTAGATCAATATTTATGTGATCGTCTTTATTGGATAAAGATTAGTTAATATCATTAAATAAATCACATGGATAGATGATGCATATAAAGATATGATCATTGAACCGACTCATTGGATAATTTTTAATGGTTAGAATTATCATAAACTGCCAATAGGATATTCATTTGAAGAATATGATGTAAGAGTTTCCTTTGACCTAATATCATCATAGTAATTGACAAGTTATTTATTATGCTTTGATACTAGACACCTATGGCCCTAGGGCGATAGTTGAAAGGATATTGAGTATGACTAAATACTTGTAGAATTAGTGATTGATCAAGATGGAATCTGTCAACTCTTGGTAATGAGTTTAAGCTCCATGTTGTCATAAATTATAAACGACCAAACTAAGACCTTGGCCAGTGCAATTCAATGAAAGAAGAAAAGAGTTTCTTAGATCATTCAATGGTCGATTATAATTTGACATGAACACATAGTTGGTCGCCTATTAAGATTTGACAATTGAACCATATCCTAGGGTGACCTAGACCTATAAGGACAGAAGAAATTTCTATATTATTCTTCTACTGGATCTTGAGAGTAAATTGTATACTTCATTCTATCCGGTTGTTAAGGAGTGTTGCTAGACACCACCCTTGATTAGTATATTGATGTGATCAATTTACTACTGGCTTAGTATTGAACCTATGGGGTCACACACTAACGAGTGTTCTGATCTTTGCTAAAGAATTAATTATTTTATTATTTGATAATTAAATTAAATAATTTAATTAGTCAAATAAATTTAGTTATTAGTCCAAGTGAAATATTATTATATTCTTTGCTAGCACAGAGGATATAATTAATATTGTGAACAAATTAAAGTTTTCTATTTGGAATAGAAAATTAAATTATATCTCTTGGTTAAGATATATATGTGATATATATAATTAAAACTTATTTTATATGAGAGACGTTATATAAAATATTAATTAAGAAAGAAGTTTGATGGAAACTTTGTCAAGTGAAATTTGGATTCACGTCAAAGTCCATAGAGACATGTCGGCGTCCACAATTCCATTTGGAATGAGATTCAATTTTTTAATAATAGCAATTTACTTTCGGTTTAGACAAGAATCCAAGTTTGAATTGTATTGGAAATTCCAATATGTCTGCAGCCACAATCCCATCCCATTAAGAATGGGATTCACTTTTTCAACATTAGCAACTTACTTTCGGTTTAGAATTGTACAAAAGTTCACCGCCTCTAACCTTTCCTTTGATATAGTGGAAAAGGATTTTTAGATGTTATAAATATGTCCAATTGGCATGAAAATTCATGGTGAAAAATAATACTTTTAAGAAACCACAAAATTAAGAGCAAAACATACAAGAACAGTTCTCGTCGTGCAATTTTGGGTAGTAAGTCTTGAGAAGAAAAATCACTTTGTTAAAGTGAGAGTTCAATGCAAAGGCAAAAGAGAATATAATATTACAAGAAAGGTGTTTCTTGTTCTTCTACTTTTGAGTTGAGATTTTTGAGAAAAATTTCAACATAATATTTCATTCAATTTGTTTGCGGATCATTGATCAAAGATTGATAGCAAGGATCAGTCTTGGTGTGGATATGCATAGAGTCTTCGCACTATTGAAGAAATTTTTAAAACGAGACTCTCTCACCAGGTACGTCTTAGATCCGATCTTTGACATGTAAATAAATTTTGAACACGAAAAGATCTGTCTAGGATTATTATTGTCTTCCGTTGCGTGTTATGAACACTTCCCTTAATCCTACAAAACAAACATGATGGAGGAAGGAAAGATAAAAGTTCAGTTATAGCAGACTTAAAAAAACTAAAAAGTTTGTCAATAGCAGAAAACTACTTTCAGCCATCTAGAAGATCTTTGTGCCAGATTGATATGAAAATCTTGATTTCTTAGTGACTGATAGGGAAGGAAATGTTTAGAACAATAGATGGGGATCTACTCATGTATGAGGAAGAGTCCCATGATGCTCATAGGAAAAGGTAGCATAAGGACACTGATAAAGAAGAAATAAAAGCACGGAATTGCCAAGACAAGAAACTAGTAAAGTTGTTGGACCGGAATCTTTTAGTCAGACCCTAAACCCTAATTTGGTCACAAAAGAGACGATATAGTCGAAGATGAGGAGAGAGAAAGAGACAAGAAGTGTGTCGACTAATCTAGAAAGTACAAGACCAAACTCTATTATACATGGGTCTATCGAGTATAATAAGGAATTGAGCCAATACACAAAACACAAGTCAGAAGCCCAATACAAACAAAGAATTGGGCCTATTATTGCAGCTAAGATCCGGTCCATTCTTTATAGAATATTGGATGTAGCTGAAAGGCACTCAAACTTCCAGAACTTTCTTATCCAAATGCAAATTACAACTAGAGAATATCTGTACATATCATAGTACAATTAGTTATAGGAAAACATATAGGAATCAGACACTTGGAAAGGTATAGTTGTAGTTGTCCTTTGCTGATTTTCAAATATTTGTATAAATACACATACTGTACAGAATATTCATTATCAATGAAAAAAGAATTTTCCTAAATTCTTACATGTATCAGAGCAGTAGCTATCTGAAACCCTAGTCTACATTTTTTTTCAGTCATCTTCTTTTCTTTCTCCATTGAAATGGCACCAAATTCATAGATGACACTTCCAATGTTTCTACAGCTCGCACGGTCACTCAACCAGCTGTTGTGGTTATCGATTCCACTCACCCCTATTATCTTCATCCATATGATTACCAGGAATGGTTCTTGTCAACCTAGTCTTTGATGGAAAGGGATATGGAGGATGGCGTAGAGCCATAGTTATTGCACTCTCTGCCAAGAACAAGCTTGGTTTTATCGATGGAACCTATTTTGAACCTGATACTTCTTCCACTGATTTCAAGCAGTGGAATCGTTGCAATGATATGATTATATCATGGATCTTGAACTCTCTGTCTAAGGACATAGCTGAAAGTGTCCTTTATTCTAAAACTACAAATGAAAATTGGAAAGAGCTTGAAGTTAGATTTGGACAATGTAATGGTGCTCAACTTTATCAGTTACAAAAAGAGTTGAGTGATCTGGTGCAAGGGACCTTTGATGTAGCAGGATATTATACAAAGGTGAAAAGGATTTGGGATGAGTTAGATACCTTGAATACGTGTGTGCACTGCACTTGTGAGTGTGATTGTGGAGGAAAGTCAAGAACTTTGAAGTCCTTTCAAGATGGTAGGCGCATCCAATTTCTCATGAGGCTTAATGATACCTACTCAACTGTGAGGAGTAACATTCTGATGATTACTCCTCTTCCTAGTGTCAGTCAAGCCTATTATCTTCTCACTCAAGATGAGAAACAAAGGGAAATTCACGTTGCATAACACCAAGTTGAGACTGCTTTCCTGGTATAAAATCAGCAAACCAATTTTCAGAAATATGCTAATAGAGAAGGAAATTTCAAAAGCAAGTCTTGAAGGAAAGAAGAATAACTTGGTGTGCAACTATTGCAAGAAACCTGGACATTCCATTGACAAGTGTTATAGAATCATTGGGTTTCCCTCCACTTTCAAGTTTACCAAATCCAAAAGGTATCAAGGAGGTACTCACAGCAATGCAGCAATCGTGAATGAAGAAAACACAACTCAGTCAGTCAACACAATGGAAGGAAATGCAGCAGGGAAGGTCATGACTCAAGAGCATCTAAGTCAGCTCTACCAGCTTCATCAACAGGTGAAGGTTGGCCAACAGGGTGAGCAGATTTCTGATGCAAATGCTAGTGCCAACTGTGCTGGTAAAACAATCAACGCTCCTAACCTATATTGTCTTTCATGTTTCCCTTACATGAATTCTACCTGCTGGATAATAGATTCAGGGGCTTCGAAACATATGAATTTTGATTATTCCATTTTATTCAATGTGAAATCTCTAACCAAATCTTTGTATGTCAATATCCCTAATTCATATAAAGTTAAGGTCAGTCAAGTTGGTAGTGTGCATGTTCTGCCAGATTTAATCCTAAACAATGTGTTATATCTTACAGATTTTAGATTTAACCTAATTTCAATTCACAAACTCACTAAACAACTCATATGTACCTTGTTTTTCTCATCTTTTGGTACATTCTTGCAGGGCCCTTCACTGAAGAGGCCAATGGTAGTTGGTGAAGTGAAGGAAGGTCTATATCTACTTAATCCAGCTTCTCTAAGTTCTGCACTAATTTATGAAAGTAAATCAGTTTTTCAGTCTTATTCAGCTTGTAATAACCTTAGGAAAGACATTGTCTCTCATTTAGTTTCTTGTTCTGCTAGAGTCAATTCTAATGTAAGCCTATGGCAGAAAAGGTTGGGGCATATGCCTCTATCTAGTATGCAAGATATATCCAGTTTTCAGTTTCCTTCTCTGGCCAAGTTTAATGATCCTTGTGATATATGTTCTCAAGCTAGGCAGGCAAAATTGCCTTTTCATTCAAGCAATATCAACACAAATTTAATTTTTCAACTTATTCATGTTGATACCTGGGGACCCTACAAGGTACCAACTCATGATGGTTATAGATATTTCTTGATCATAGTAGATGACTATAGTAGAGGAACCTGCACTTATCTTTTAAGAACAAAAAGCAATGTTTTTCCAGTTTTAAAATCTTTTCTAGCAATGGTAGAAAGGCAGTTTGCAACAAAAGTTATAATCATTCGTTCAGATAATGCTTTGGAATTAGGATCAGGATCCATTCTTTCAAATTTTTTCTCCTCTAATGGAATCCTTCATCAAACTTTTTGTGTTGCTACACCGCAACAAAATGGAGTGGTTGAACGATAATACAAACATCTTCTAGACACATGTAGGGCTCTATTATTTCAGTCTAATCTCCCAACTATGTATTGAGGTGGTTTTTTGTTAACTGCTACTTTTTTAATAAATAGATTTCCCTCTAGAGTGCTTAACTTCAAAACACCTTTTGAAATTCTTTTTGGAAAAGTTCCATCTTATGATCTTTTGAAATGTTTTGGTTGTCTATGTTATGCCTCTACTTTACCTCATCACAGGTCAAAACTTGAATCTAGATCAGTCAAGTGTGTTTTTATAGGATATCCTTTTGGGAAGAAAAGATACAAACTGTTGGATCTTCAATCTAGAACCATTTTAATTTCTAGAGATGTAGTTTTTTATGAGGATATATTCCCTTTTTCCTCTCCTACACTTGAACCACCCAATTTTCCTAAAGAAGTTTCTATTATACCAGACCAAACTCACTCTTTCCCTCGGGCTGATAACCTCTCTTCTTCATGATTAAGTCCTAGTCCTACTCTCCCATCTTCAATAGCATCACCTAGAACAGCTCCTCATTCATCTCCTATCTCTAGGTTCATTTCTTCTCCATCTCATATTCCCCTTCAACCTGAACTAAGGAGATCTACTAGGGAATCCACCATCTTATCTTATCTGGCAGATTATGTGTGCAATGCTGTGTACTTAACTGATCTAACAAATTTTCATTTTGCAGCACCTGTCTCACCTGCTACCCTACCTTTCACATACTTTTCTCCTACAAATCAATCAGTTTTAAACTCTATTTCTCACATCATTGAACCTACAAGTTTCTCCTAGGCAGTTTTGCATTCCAGTTGGCAGGATCCAATGGCAAAAGAACTTCAAGCCTTGGAGGCCAACCAAACATCGGAAGTGGTTGAATTACCAAAAGGAAAGAAACATTTACCTTGTAAATGGGTCTATAAGGTTAAATATAGATCTGATGGAAGTATTGAAAGATTCAAAGCTCAACTAATTATCCGAGGGGACATACAAAAGAAAGGAATACACCACAATGAGACTTATAGTCCAGTGGTCAAAATGACAACTGTTAGATGCATTTTAGCACTTGCAGTCAAAATGAATTGGAAATTATTTCAATTAGATGTTAATAACGCTTTTTTTCATGGTGATCTACAGGAAGAAGTATACATGAGATATCCACCAGGAATGACTTCACCTTCTGTTAATCATGTTTGTAGATTAAAAAAGTACTTATATGGACTTAAACAGGCTTCACGCCAGTGGTACGCAAGACTCACTGGTGCCCTCAATTTCAAAGGCTATTCCCACTCTCTTAATTACTATTCTTTATTTTTCAAAAAGACAACTTCTAGAACTTCTGTTGTTACTGTTTATGTAGATGACATACTTCTAACAGGTGATGATCCTACAGAGCTTTCTAGTCTAAAAGAATTCCTCAATTCCGAATTCAAATTTAAAAATCTTAGAGAGGCTAGTTATTTTCTCGGAATGGGAATACTACGAGAAACATAGGGACTAATTATCAGTCAAAGGAAGTTCACCTTGGAGCTTCTTTTTAAGTTTGGTGTTTTTGATTCATGTCCAGCTTCATCTCCGCTAGATCCTAGTTGCAAGCTTCCTATCGATGTTGGTGAACCTCTTCAAGATTCAGCCTTCTACAGGCGACTGTTGGGCAAGCTAAATTTTTTAACCCATACTCGCCCTAACCTCTCATTCGCCGTTCAACATCTAAGCCAATATATGCAAAGTCCCCATCGACCTCATTTTGATGCTGGCTTACACTGTCTCCGATATTTGCTATCTTTGTTGGGGCTTAGGCTCTTTATGAATTCAGACCCCTCTTTTCAATTCTTCGCATTTTGTGACTCCAATTGAGGGTCCTGTCCAGAGTCTCGTCGCTCAGTAAGTGGTTTTATATCAACCTTGGAGGATCCCCTATTTCATGAAAATCGAAGAAACAATCTTCAATCTCCGTTTCTTCTGCAGAGGCCGAGTACAGATCTATGAAGAAGGTAGTTGCAGAACTCACATGGCTTGTACGTCTTTTAACAGATCTCTCAGTTTCCTCCTCCTTGCCAGTTTCTCTTCATTCTGATAGTCAGGCGGCTATTCACATAGAAAAAAACTCGATCTTCCATGAATGGATGAAGCACACAGAAATTGATTGTCACTTCGTCCGTCAACAGTTCCTGGCCGGACTGATCTCTTTATCTTTTGTTCCCTCAAAATCTCAGCTCGTAGACATGTTTACAAAACCTCTTTCTGGACCTTTACACCAATTGATCATCTCCAAGTTGGGTGTGCTTTCTCACCCCTCCAACTTGAGG
>MCJB01035953.1:57326-120548 GCA_002018475.1 Nicotiana obtusifolia | reverse complement strand
GGGGGGGGGGGGGGGGTGTTGGACCGGAATCTTCTAATCAGACCTTAAACCCTAATTTGGTCACAAAAGAGACGATACAGCCGAAGATGAATAGAGAGAAAGAGACAAGAAGTGTGTCGACTGATCTAGAAAGTACAAGACCCAACTCTATTATACATGGGTCTATCGAGTATAATAAGGAATTGGGCCAATACACAAAACACAAGTCAGAAGCCCAATACAAACAAAGGACTGCGCCTATTATTGCAAATAAGATCCGGTCCATTCGTTGTAGCATATTGGATACGGCTGAAAGGCACTCAAACCTTCCAGAACTTTCTTATCCAAATGCAAATTACAGGTACAGAATATCTGTTACATATCATAGTATAATTAGTTATAGGAAAACATATAGGAATTAGACACTTGTAACTAGTATAGCTATAGTTGTCCTTTACCTATTTTCAAATACTTATATAAATACACACTGTACAGAATATTCATCATCAATGAAAAAGGAATTTTCCTAAATTCCTACAAAGCTGTTACATGAAATAAATGAGGAACAGCATGTTGAAGTGCTTTGAACCTTTGCACACCATGCAGGGAGAAGATGCTTTGACCTTTTTAGGATAATAAGATGGTTTAAAGCTAGTTTTAGAAAAAGTTTATGGTAGAATAGTTTCAGGATTAGTTGTAGAAATGCTTTTGGCGGTTCTTGGTTGAATAGTTTCAAGACTGCATAAAAACTTTTCTCAAAATCTGCAGCATTTTATTTTTTTTCCTTATTTTGGTTTTTTTGAAGTTTTCTAGCTCCAAAGAAGTATTTTTTTAAAATCTATACATCCATCCACAAATAATAAACACTAAGGAGAAGCTATAAAAACGGTGGGACATACTTTTTTTCTTCAGAGGGTAATAATTGTATTAGAATAGCACTAAGAAAGATAATGGTGTGACATGGCATTTTTTGATCTTGTGGTAGAAGTTCTAAAATACCACTACTTTCACTCTCTTTCTCAACACATAATGGTAACACAAATTTGGTGCACTTCCCATAAAATTTGTTGTAAGTTTAGAAATCACGAAGACTGCTGTAAAATGTACTAATAAAGAGAAACATCAGAGAGATTGTTCAACTAATTAACGGAATCGTCTAAGTTACCTGATTCCTGCAATTCTCACCATAACGTTGGGAATAAACCCCCTACAAAAATAATATTCACAATAATAAAAGCGGAATAATAACGTAGCATCGAGATACGGTAATTAACAAGAATAAAAGAGTGATAACGACACCAAGATTTTTACGTGGAAAACTCTTTTGAATAAGGGAAAAAACCACGGCCCCGAGACGAGCAACTGATATCACTATAGCAAGGAATTTTACACTTTGTAGATCCGAGTAAAATACTCCAAAGACCACTACAACACTCAAAAGAAATAACCCTCTTTTGATATTCTCACCTCACTACAATATCGTTCACTCTCTATTTTTCTCACAGACTATTTTCTTATACCTTGTCTGTGAACCTCACTCTTTCTTTCTCTCTTTATTGGTATGTAGAAATGAGAGTTGAAGCTCTTCTTTTATAGCCGAAACCTCACTCTCTAAAGCTTACTTATATTTGATAATTTGCACACACTTTTTCTTCTTTTCCTTCAATGTTGACAATTCAACAAAGTTGACTACCAAACCAAAGAAATTCAACAAAGTTGGTTACCAACGAAAGAAATTTAACAAAATTGACTACCAAACCAAATAAATTCAACAAAACACGTGCCTATTACTCAAATGACAGTATCCTGGTGTACATTCAATGCTGGTCAGTACATTCAAGCATCTTTCTCCGCATGCACTTGCAGATCACTGGCATCATACTTGCGTTCACAAATAGCGACACTCTTCTTTCAGCTTCTTATGTCTGTAAGACATTGGAACATTCCACATTAAAATTAACTTAACTAAAGCCAATATCAGCGAAAACCATTGAACTGTAAATCAAGGTGAACTAATCAAGGTATGCATCTTTTGGGGCACAGATTTTCTTTCTCTTCTTTTTGGTGCTTTTTTTGGGATTCAAGTTAAGGCATCAGAATCTTCAATCTTGAACGCCAAAGAGCTATAAACCATATAAGGATGTAGGACAAAAACTTTTTTGGGATTGATAAAGAAACTAATTTTCTGTTTCTCCCATTTTATAGAACAAAGAAAAAGATGAAACATGAGCATTAAAAAGCTCACAGAAAGTTCTTCCCTTTAAGCTTGACCAGATAATCATAAACTGGAGTTCAAATTTCTTCTTTTACTCATTTCCTTGCCATTAAATTCATACTTCCACGGCATCCTTGGCACATGGAACAGGGTACAATAGTATATCAAAGTTTATGCTTTTTTTATCAATGTTTTATGAAAGTTTTATCTTACCAGTGAAAATAGCAGTAGGAACCAATCTCTTTTGTGTAGCTATAGTTTCCAGAACGTTGATACCCGAAACTAACTTTTTGGATCATGACTATAATCAAAATGCCATACAAATGGTACACACAATTGTAAACAAAGTCACTGAAGAAACGCGATAAACTAAATACATCAATTTAGTGCGTAAATCGTAAAACGAGAATTTATTTATTATTCGTGAAGCGAAAGCAAAAACGAATTGAATCGCGGCTAGAATTACGGGTCGGTAGTGATTGTCACGGTGTGTTAAAGCAACCTCAATTCCATAGTCTAAACCCTTATTTGAATTAAGAGAGAGCGCGTGAAAAAATACTGCTAAGAGTATATTTTATTATACACTATAAGTGTATAAGATATAAGTTTATGCAGAGCAAGTGAATGGAAATGAGCTTCAAACTTCAAGGATTATCTTTGATAAAGCAAAGATCAAGGATTATCAAAAGAAAGAATACAGTAACTGGCAGGTAGATCATCATTACAATAAGCAAAGAAAGGAATTGAGCTCACTTTCGCCCTAAAACTCATTCTAATTAATCTATCTATATCTATATTATTATAAAAGTATAAATACAATATCATTTTACAAAAATAATCTTATAATATTAAGCATAGCAACTCACAATAAAAGGACATAACTGGAATTCTAGATATTACCCTTGTAATCCTATTACTTTTAGGATATAATACTACATGTTAGGAATCCTACATGACTACCTTTAAAATACAATTAGTATGATTAATTTCGGGCATAGACATATAATACTACATGTTATCATATAAACCTAATACATTTAGGAACACGTTAGGTTTCCTTTAAGTATAATTACTTTCGGGATAGACACATATGTTTAATCATGTAATCCTATTACTTTTAGGATATACTTCTTAAAAAAATCAATTACTAATTTTTAGAAAAGGAGAGCCTATATATTATAGCACGAATACAATATTGATAGACCAAAATAGCCCTTAAATATTAAATAGAAGAACTCATAGGGAAAGGACATAATTGTAATAACTTATACCTTCTATGTTAGTTTTTTTAATATATAAGATTTTAAAATTAATAGTCTATTAAATTCTTGTTAACAATATGCAGAAAGGTTTAATAAAATCAATTTCGTAAGTATCCTCCGTGCTGGAAATACATTACCACTCCATAATGTCCAATACCAAAAAATAATAAAAGTAATGTTAAATGGACTGCAAAAAATGTGTAAATTGAGAAAAAAAAATATTCCCATGATAATATATTTTTATCTTATATTTGAACTATTTTCCTAGTAATATAATATTTTTTTATTAATTTTTTGTGTAATATTAAAAAATAAACCCAATTATTAAACAACAACTAAAAAATATTTAAGAATATAAATGTGTGAGAAAGAAAAAGAAAAATGGTTGATAAGAATCAATACCACTAATGATTCTGTATATATAAAGATCTAAATGTGGAACGTTAGATCGATCTTGTTACTTTCTGAAAATAAAATGTATGTGAGGATAAAATTATAATTAAGATTAAATATTCATAATAAAAGAGGAACTAATCTTAAGAATTTGAATCAACATAAAATAAATTATTTTTTATGTTAAAATAATTCTTTCAATAACCCGTTGATGAAAGTTCTGCAAAATTTGGTTGGAAAAAAATGGATTTCAATGGTCAGAGAACTTTCTGGCACGGGACTTCCTTCACTACCTGGTTATATTTCTTGCAAATTTATGGATCGATAATAGAAAAATTTGCTACAACCTCGAATCCTTCACATATTTGTTTACTTCTTAAATCATTTAGAATGAATCTGAAATTACTGAATCGTTTAAAAAAAATTGTCTTCTTAAAAAGCTAGTTACACTGAGGGAGATAGATGAGAGAGAAAAAAAGGTCGTGGTCGCCGGCCAGCCAAGTTGTCGGGGCGGCGGCGACAGACCCCATAAGAGAGAGAGAGAGAGAGAGAGAGAGAGAGACGAGAGCTGCTGGGGATGCGGCTAGAGAATCTAATTCAACTATTTTTTAAATTCATCATATGAGTAAAATTATTTTTTAAGTTAACAAAATCTTAGGGTACATAGATTTATTTCATAAAAAGAGCGTTAAAGGTTAAAAATATTAGAACACAAAGTAAAAAAGGTTGGTATAGTATTAAGAATTAAAAGGCCATACAATTGTCTGAAGAAGCATAATCAAAACTAAATCCTGAACAAGAACAAGCTTTCAAGACTATATTATAAAGAGTCGACTCTGGTATGATACTGTCAGCAATAATAACAAGTGGTGTACCAGCAACGATTTTATTATGAGACCACTCACTTTAGATTTGATACACCTCTTCAAATAACTGAAATAACGATCACAAAAATATCAAAGCAGAGCAATAATGCTAAATTATAAGGAAAATCGATAATATGAGATGAAGCGCTTATGGGGAAGTGTTAAACGATCGAAACAATTGCTCGGAGTTCTGGAGATAAATTGGATATCAATGAACAACTTGGTGGAAAATTAATGGTTTGGAAGGTGAATTCTGTCAAGTACTACCAGTAGTTCCAAAATCGACGAAAGCAGAGACTGTAAAAGCTAGCTTGCCAAAATTATACTTATGGTCTCAAATGAAAAAGATTCAACTGAGAAGAAATATAAAGTAAGAACAAATCCAGTATTCAGTGATTTATTGCTTCATGTCGGATATAAAAGATGATTTAGTTCTTCCAGAACACTTGGTTATCAGCCCCAATGGTAATAATAATACATTTAATAAGAAAAATATTTTCATCATTAGATTAAAATACAATTTGTGCAAATTGCATGATAGAAATTAAAAAGTAATATTAGCTAGCAGAAATGAATATGTTGATCAACTAAATAAAAGGTTGATTGTAAAATTTTGTGGTAAAAAAAATATTTTTTAATTTTTGACTTAGCAGAAGATGTTACCAACAACTACTACCAAGAAAAATACTTAAATACTTTAATACCAAATGGCCTTCTATCATACATATTTGTTGTCAAATTTATTATTAGAACATATGTTAGTGTCACCGTATATATATAATAGACTAAGTTAAATTGATCTTCCATTGCATAAAGGTCGATCGAAGAAAAATATGCCCGCCATGCTACTGAAAAACTTATGCCAAATAGCTTAAGTAATAGCATACAGATCGTATATAGAAATTTTGACAATAATGTCATACATGCAAAAATTATGATACTAGTCAGTACTTCTAAGTATATTTTTATCCTTGAATTCAACTTTCATCTTCCAAAACTAAAGAATAACCTTTTAAATTTGTGTGAAAATAATGTTCAGTATGTGTATGTTTTGCAATTATAATAATAAATAAAGCACAAGGACAAACATCCTAAATATTGGACTATATTTACCGCAATATGAATTCTTGTACGAACAATTATATGTTGCACTTTCAAGAGGGATATCAATATCGTCAACAAGAGGTTATAGCAGAGCAGCCAAAATATTAGAAGGAAACATATGCAAAAAGACATCGTCTACAAAGAAGTGTTTGGTAAGACACCATCATATTAAATACTTTTAAACTATGATACATAATTATCTAACTAATATGAGTAAATTAATCATTTGTGTAAGTTCTGAGGATGTCATTTCAATTTGAATTCACGTATTATGCTAATGTAATAATATTTTTCGGTATTTAGATGATTGTTGTATTATTATACATAAAATTTATCTCATTAATAAAATTTTGTTGTTCCTTTATATAAATAAATATTTAAACCATCACATGTCATTATTAACGTGCAACGCACGTTCATAGATACTAGTACTATATTAAAAGTACGAAAGCCTTTAGCAAAATATCGTTCGCCTTTTTTACCCTTAAAAAATCGACTTTACACTAGATAAAATTGTAATTTAAATTTCCTTCATAGTATTTAGGAATAAACATTCAATTACCATTTATGCTAATTTTCCTAAAGTTAGAACTTTAAAATCAACTAGAATTTTATTTGTTAATCTTTCCTTATTAGATTGTATTACTATTTTATTCGCAATAGGAAGACTTCATTTTAATACACTAAAGATTTGTGTTTCAAAAGGAAAAACAATACTAGCTTTTTATCACGTCTAATCTCCATATCATTTGTAGGATTTCAAATTAAAACGCTAAAAAAAGAGAAGATTGATCAAGTACACTACTAAATTGATTAATTTTTATAATACAGAATAACTTCCATATCTATCTATCTATCTATCTATATTAAAAACACGAAGGCCCTTAATGAAATATCATTCGCATTTTTTATCATTTAAAATTAAACTTCACATTAGACAAGATCATAACTTTAGTTATTATCGTAATATATAGTACTTTGAAATCAATTCTTGGTTATAAAATCTTTCTTGTGTTGAATTATGTAGGAAGTCCTAATATTTAGGACTTTAATATAAATATTAAAGGAAGCTCAGTGCACTAAAACCCTCCTATGTACGGGGTTCGGATAAGGGTCGGACCACAAAGATCTATTGTCTTTTACTTATATTGTTTGGGAGAAATAACAGTATTACATTGTCTTAACATAAATATTGTTTGGAAGAAATAACAATATTACATTGTCTTTTGCTTATATTTATTTACGCCAATTTCTATGTGAAATATGTTTGAACTTATAATTCTAAGGGGAGGATACTATATATTCTTATTATTAAATTAAGATGTATGTACTTAATTAAATATTTTTCTAATAATTAAATGTATTTTTTAAATATTATGCGAAAACATCGATGAAGAGAAAAAGATATTATTCGAGTAAGAAGTAGTTTAAAAAAATATCTCTATTTTCTATATCATTGTAAAGGTACAAATCCCGAATGCAAAAAATAAATAAATTATTTTTTTAATTTTTATTCAATAAATCAAATATGTTATTCAATAATATTTATGTAATTTTTTAAAATTATATACTCATTGATATAGGTACACGTGCAAAACGCGTACTGTAAGACTATGTATAAATGGTGTTACTCCTTCGGGCAGTTGGACCTTCAAAAACAAACAAAAATAATTTACCTCATCACTTGATATACATAGAATGGCGTACTGTAATGGAAAATCACCTATGTATGAGCAAAGGGGCTGCATTTATTATATTGGCTCCAAAACTTATTATACAGTATTAGTCTAGCAAATATATGACTGACAATAAGCAAATCAAATATCATATAGCTAATTGATTGCACAAACAATGTCATCGATATGTGCATCCATATTTTGATGGAAGGGCAGATAAAGTAACTCGATTATAAGGTACAATTTGCAGCAACCATCACATCAACCAGCCAGACCACTAGGATATTCAATAAGCCCACTATTGTCATAAGTAAATTTCATTAAAAACAGCAGCAGTAAGACGGTGCTGGGACTGTAGGATGCGTATGACTATAGCTCCTTTCTGCTGAAAGGGATCAATATAGTCCAAAAGAGTGTATAAGTGCTTTACATTCTTCATTAACACTCTGTTTGGATGATTGTTACCCATCGTTTTATAATGTACTGTAATATATCGTATCGTTTAAAGAATATAATGTTTGGATATATTATATTATTTGTTGTTGCTAAATAATATTTTGCTGTTTGATTTGACTGTATCGTATTGTACTGTAACTGATAAGTTTACTAAAATACTCTCAATTATTTAAATATTAAATTTATCAAGAATTACGCATAAAATTAATTTAAGAAAATCTCTTTCTACTAATTTATCACCAATTATGTCTTATAAATAGATTAAGCAATTAAATTCATACAACTTCTAATAAAATTAGTGGAACAAGTTAATAATATTAAAAACAATAATAAGTACACTCCAATCCTAACTCGATCATAATAATAATAAAACAAAAATTAAAATGGAGTTAACTATCATTAGAAAAAAAAAATAAAGAGCTATGATAAAGAAAGGAACGAGAATAGGCAAAACAAAGGAACAAAGATAATTAGAAATGGAGTTAAAAGCAACTTAGGAGAAAAAACGATACAAAAGAAGGCAAAACATCTTTGACGTTGGAGTTGGAAGCGGCAAAAGTTCTGGAAAAAAATGGACGAAGACAAAGTCGGTTATAGGTTTGAGATTTGGAGTTAAAATAAAATTAAAAAAAAAAAAGTAAAGCGTAAATTAAAATTATGGAGTAATAAGTTAGGACATAATTAGAAAGAAAAATGTGAAACAATCCCACCACATCAAATCGGTTGTTTAAAAAAAATGGAGCTTTTCATTGTTCCGTAATAATAAATTAACATTACAATTTAACTAATTTTAATGAAATAATCAAAACAAATATTATTTTGGGATAACAATATAATAGGATAATATAAGCAACAACCATTCAAACAAGCTGTAACATTTCTCATAAGCCCACTGTTTACCCTTAATTACGGGTAACAATTAAATTTATATGTGGTTTTAAGGATACGTGACTTGGCCTGATACAATTAAAGAATGAACGGCAAATAAAGGCTAAATTCAATAAGTAAGAGAGTAAGCAAACCACTGAAGTTGAATAATTCAGCTGTGATGGAATGAACAAGAATGAAATTAGTATTTGATGGAGAAAACAGTTAAAATATGCTAAACTTTGTATATTGATCGTATCTTGTGTACTTTTTACAGTAGGGCTGCCTCTTTATATAGGAATGGAAAAAGAATTCTATACAAGGTAAAAGACTTATTTACAGGGTAAAGAATCCCTAAAATTATTGGGTTCAACGTCTTTGCTGATTTGGGCCGTGATTCCTACCGAAATGTTTACATGTCACGAGATTTTCGACCCTTCCGTTATGTAAATCTGATATTTTTACCATAAGATGTTTTACCCGGACCGATCTCGATAATCTCATCTCGAACGCCTTGGCTTCAAGCTTCGTTCTGATGATGTCTAACCTCGGACTCCCCTTCTCAATGTGCCGGTCCCGACTTACAGGAGGGCGACCTCAACTGACGCCGATCTTCAAAACCCAAAATCGGTGCTCCCTATGCAATCGATTGTATCCGACCCCATACAGATAGTCCCCTCATTTTTTGGAGAGTAACGACAAGAAATGATATGAGCTGCCGCTTTCAAGATTAGGTTAAGTGGAGACACACTTATAGCGAACGGCATGAAATTCGAAGCGTCAAATCAGATAACATAAAAACGTCTTGTTGATGGATGACGGCAGCATGATGACGCATGTGGCCACTATCAAAAAGGTCTTTTCGTGTCCTAGCTGGCAACAAATCCTGTAATCTCTGCAAATTCCAATTAATGCTTCCCCATCTCGTGTTTCGAACCGCCGCTTTTGAAGAGTATAAATAGCCCCTTCATTCTTCAATTTTCACGTTTTGTGTCGTTTGAATATCTTCTTGCTCTTGCTCTCTGCATTTTTGTTCTTCAAGTAAACTCTTTTTATACACTCCCCTTTGCTCCCTTCCGATTTCTTCAATTCCAATGGCGAAAACATCTAAATCTGTTCCTCAAAAACAACAACCTTCCTCCTCTCAACCCGCTGAAGAGGTTGAGCCTGTCACTGTTGAGGAAACTTTGACAGAGCCTCCTCTAAAAGCTTTCATACCGGTCGGATGCTCAACCGGCTCCGACTTTAAGGTGGAGAAAGCTTCCTCAATACCGGGCCGGGGCGAACCGATCGCTAGGTACATTAGCTCAATCACGAGCAAAATATTTGATAGGGTGAAAACCGAATGTAACTGGGTTGGCAAGGATGTGGTAGTCCCCTCTCTGGACGAGGCGATTACCACCCACGTGGAGGGTTACTTGAGCGTTTATACCTACCCCTTCACGTTGGGACCTTTGGACCCCATTATTGTTGCCTTTTGCAAAAGGTACAATGTTACATTGGGTAAGATTCACCCTTCCGTTTGGCGGATATTTCACCTTTTCCGCTTTTTTGTGAGTAAGGTCGACGGGCATTCCTTCACCGTTGATCATTTACTTCGACTGTACAGTCCCCGAGTCTTCCGAGGGGGACTAATAAAACTTACTCGCCGGGCCAGCAAAGCCCCATTTTTGAGCATTGATGAGGACAAGGACCGGGGTTGGATGAGCGGATTCGTTCGAATAAGGACCTCGGACCTTATCCTTGCAGAAGACATGCCATTCCCTGAAAAGTGGAACATGGACCGTAAGCATCATTCTCCTATTCAAATTCATCTGTTGTTCTTCTTTTGATATCTTACTAATATATTTTGTAAGATGTAGCCGTTTTTCAAATGCCGGCCGCGATTCAACACTTGGAGGAGTGGGTCCGGAAGGTGGTAGCTCAGAGGACCTACTTGGAGCGTGCCTGGCGTGAGATATCGAAAGGCCTTTGGGAGGCCAAAAATCATGGAGAGCTCGATAATGTTCATATTTCTTGTTTCATGTAATCGGCATTGCTGCTATCTCACTTCCTCCTTTCTTTGTAGGTCTATCGAAGGACGCTGAATTGAGGCCGACGTCCCTCGGTAGAGAGGTTCCCTGCCCTCCCCCTGTCTCGGAGAAGGAGGGAGAGAAGAAGAGAAAAGAAGTCCCCGGTCCCTCAGAGCCCGAGAAAAAGAGAAAAAAGAAAAGCATAGCTCGTAAGCCTAGAATCGCCGACCTGGACATTCGATTGAGCGACGACACCGAGGAATATAGAGACCTCGGTATTTCAATTAATGAACCATCTCAGACATTCCCCGAGCCGAGGGCCGATGAAGCTTGCACCTCTCGAGTAGAGGACCTCAAAGCAGGGGCGAGGATCGGGGTATGCGCCGATGCAGGGGTGGCAGCACAAGGAACCTTAGACTTCCCAGAAGCAATGGACTCTCCCTCCTTCTCGGAGGCAACCCTCGATGAAGCCCGAGCTGCAGGGATACATACGCCGAGCAAAGGCCAGGTACCGGCAGGACCCTTCGAAGACTTTTTCGATAGAGTGCCATCGGCTGATACCTTCGGGCTCGAAGTGCCCAGGAAGAGTCCTTCCGCCGAGACGAGCGGGGTATCTATCGGTCCCAAGTTAGTCGATAGATTTCCCGCTCCAAGTTCCAATCCTGATCGGAAGAGAATAATAAAGTTTGCCATTCCCGAAGATGCTAGGGCTCTGGCCGCGCCTGTGGGCGTGGCTAGCTACCTTCGGTGTTTGGTGACCGAGGAAGATCAGGCTGCAATGGATGCGGTGGATGAGGCCTGTTTATTCGATGAAGCTCAACAGGCGGCAAATAAGGTAAAATTTCTCATAGGCTCTATTTGGCGTTTGTTACCTTATTCTTCGACTTGTACTGACCGTTTTTCCCACACTTGCAGTCTTCGGTGCTTCATCATGAGGCGTTCCTTCGGCAAAGGAAAGAGAAAGCACGTCGCCAGCGACTCGAGGGGGAGGTGTCGACTCTTCGGTTCGAACTAGACTTCGTGCGCAAAGAGAATGACAAAACACTCGACCAGCTGGGACAGCAACTTGACCGAATAAATCAACTTCAGTCCGCATTGAGCGAGGCCAAGGCAGAAACCAGTGAATGGAGAGCTAAGGCCGATATATTGACTTCGAAAAAAGAGACCCTCCGGGATCACGTAATCCCCTTGGAAGAGCAAGTTTCGGAGGCACAAGAGAAAATCGGGACTCTGACTAAGAGCACCGATGCACATTAGTCCCAAGTCGAGACGCTCACTCTGGACCGAGATGTTTTGGTTAACGAGCTGCAATCGGGAAAATCCGAGATTGCCACATCCAAAGCTGACGCCGATGATCTGATAGCTCAATACAGAGCTGATGCTGAGGCCGCCCAAGAGCAATCAAAGATTTTGGTCGAGTACGCCAAGTTCCAAACCCGTCTTTCCGTTCTCGAGGAGCTACAAGCTCGAGGCTTCGATCTATCCACCGAGGTCGATGAAGCAGCAAAGATTGAAGCCGATGTTAGAAAGCGGGCCTTCCCTAAAGAAGAAGAAGAAGAAGAAGAAGATTCTGATTGATGTTGTCTGTCATATAATATGGCCTTTTTGTAACATACTTTATTTTATATATATAAAAGAATTTCCCTTTTTTGTCTGACTTCGTTCTGAAATTTTCAATCTCGCAAACTTTCCTGCCTCCCGGGCTTAGCTAGGATTTATTTCACAATAGGTTTTCTTCTTTCACGGCCGATTGAATAAGGCCCACACCTCGAAGGGGGGGTCGAGATTTGCCTTGATAGGTTTTATTCCTTTCCAAACTTTGTTAATTTGGCATGACCTTGGTCCATTAGGAAATTAGATCTGTCTTAACAGATCTCAACCCGATTCGACCTTAGCCTTTTACAAATTCGGAGTTGCCTTAATAGGTCTTATTTCTCCCCAAATTTTATTAGCTCGATGCGGCCTTGGCCTATTAAGAAATTGGGATTATGCCTTAGCAGATTTTGTTCCGTTTTGAATTTCACTGACTTGATTTGGCCTTCGCCCTTTTATAGAATCGGGGTTTTGCCTGCAAGTTTCAATCATCCTCGAATTTAACTCAATTCGGCCTTAGCCCTTTATAAATTGGGATTTGCCTAAGTAGGTCTTATTTCCCTTCGAGCTTTGCTAACTCGATACGGCCTTGGCCTTTCAAAGAAAAAAAATTGGGGTTTGCCTTGATAGGTCTTATCCCCCTTTGATTTCTGCGCAGATATTTGAACAATATTAGTTTTCGATAATGTAACGAAAATCGAAGAGGCCCTTGGGCTTAGAAATAAAATATCGGTGCCAAAGAAGTTTTATTAGCATTCATGTGCTTGTACAACTTTGCTTAAGGGGTAGATCAGTTTACTTGGGCACGGTACCTTTGACCGTTTGACCCTTACATTGATTCCTAATGATCTATAGAAATTCCCCCAAATTGAAGTAGCTAAGCAAAGATTCGAAGTAGACAAGCAATCTCCAGATATTCAAGGTCGAACGAAGCCGTGCACCAAATATTATTATCTTCGATGAGCGACCGATCTAAGTTAGCACGATTCCTGGTTGCCTCATTAAAAACCTTGCCGTAAAACCCAATTTGGGACAAAAACGATCGAAGGAAAAAAGAATGCAACGCGTGCTTTCAGTCCTAGTGTCCCGTGCTTCCTAGCTCGAGGTTACTTTATTCACTACCTACAGATGTTAGTATCATAAACAAACAAATGAAAAAAGAAATTTATTACCTTAACAATAGTATCGTTTCAGGTGGCTCACGTTCCAATTGTTTGGCAGCTGTTTGCCATCCATGGTTCCAAGCTTGTAAGATCCTTTTCCGGTAACCTTCAAGATAGCGTAGGGCCCTTCCCATTTTGGTCCTAGCTTTCCATCATTCGAATCTCGAGATGTTGGGTGTGATTCTTCTGAGTACCAAGTCCCCAACGTTGAAATATCGAAGATGGGCTCTCCGGTTGTAATACCTTTCAATCTTTTGTTTTTGCGCCGCCATTTGAACAAGGGCCGCTTCCCTTCTTTTATCCAATAATTCTAGGTTGATGTTCATAGCTTCCCGGTTCGATTCTTCGGTTGTGTATCGGAACTTGATGCTTGGTTCGCCTACTTCGACTGGTATTAATGCTTCAGCACCGTAAACTAGGGAGAATGGAGTGGCCCCGGTGCTGGTTTACTCGGTTGTGCAATATACCCATAGAACTTCGGGCAGTATTTCCCTCCATTTTCCCTTTGCGTTAGCTAACCTTTTCTACATGTTTTGAATTATGGTTTTGTTGGTCGACTCAGCCTGTCCATTGCCGCTGGGGTGATATGGTGTTGATAATATTCTCTTGATCTTGTTGTCTTCAAATAACTTTGTTACTTTGCTGCCAACGAATTGCTTGCCATTATCGCATACGACTTCCGATGGCATCCCAAATCGGCAGATGACATGGTCCCAGATGAAGTCGATCACTTCCTTTTCCCTGACCTTTTCATATGCCTGTGCTTCAACCCACTTGGAAAAGTAGTCAATCATAAAAAGAATAAATTGAGCTTTACCTGGTGCACAAGGGAGAGGGCCGACGATGTCCATCCCCCACTTCATGAATGGCCATGGCGATAGGACCGAACGCAATATTTCTCCGGGCTGGTGAATCATTGGTGCGTGCCTTTGGCACTTGTTGCACTTGCGTACGAACTCCTTCGTATCTTTCTCCATATCGATCCAATAGTAACCGGCCCGAATTATTTTTCGAACCAAGGATTCGGAGCCAGAATGATTCCCACATGTGCCTTCATGTATCTCCCTTAAGATATATTCGGTGTCGCCGGGCCCAAGACATATTGCAAGGGGACCTCCGAATGTTCTTCTGAGTAGTGTTCCGTCGCCGGACAAACAGAATCGGGCTGCCTTTGTGCGTAACGCTCTTGATTCTTTGGGATTCGATGGGAGCTTACTTGAACTGAGATATTCTATGTACTTGTTCCTCCAATCCCAGGTCAAGCTTGTTGAGTTAATTTCGGCATGGCCTTCTTCCACCACCGACCTCAATAGTTGCACGACTTTTTCGGACTCGATCTCCTCATCTTTGACCGATGATCCTAAGTTGGCGAGGGCATCGGCCTCACTATTTTGTTCTCGCGGTATGTGCTGTAGGGTCCATTCTTTAAACCTATGTAGTGTGACCTGAAGCTTGTCCACATATCTTTGCATTCGCCCTTCTCTGACTTCGAAAGTCCTGTTTTTTTTTTTATTGACTACGAGGAGGGAATCACATTTGGCCTCGATTATCTCTGCCCCCAGGCTTTTGGCAAGCTCTAAACCTGCAATCATAGCTTCATACTCTGCTTCGTTGTTAGTTAATTTTACAGTCCTAATAGACTGTCGAATTGTATTCTTAGTTGGGGACCTTAGTACGATACCAAGCCCTGATCCTTTCGAATTGGAGGCGCCGTCTGTGAACAAAGTCCGCACTCCCGAAGGAGTCCCCGATTTGGTTATCAGTTCTCTCTCAACCTCGAGTATAAGCGACAGCGTAAAGTCGGCGACAAAATCTGCCAGCACTTGAGATTTGATCGAGGTTCGGGGCCGATATTCGATATCGTATCCTCTTATTTCGATGGCCCAGTTGGCCAGTCGGCCTGATAGCTCAGGTTTGTGCATAATATTCCTCAGGGGATAAGTTGTTACTACACATATGGGATGGCATTGGAAGTAGGGTTTTAGCTTCCTAGAGGCACTCAATAAAGCGAGTGCTAACTTTTCCAAATGTGGGTATCTAGTTTCGGCCTCACCTAGGGTTCTAGTGACGTAATAAATGGGGAATTGCGTACCTTGTTCTTCTCGGACCAGGACCCTGCTTACCGCTACTTCAGAAACGGCAAGGTAAAGGTATAATTGCTCACCTGTTTTTGGCGTATGCAACAAAGGTGGACTAGAAAGATACCTCTTAAGATCTTATAACGCACGCTGACATTCCGGACCCCACGAGAATTCGTTCTTCTTTTTCAGCAAGTTGAAGAATTGGTGGCTCCGGTCGGATGATCTCAAGATGAATCGGCCCAAGGCTGCTATCCGACCTGTTAGCTTTTGCACACCTTTCACACTATCTACAATTGTTATATCTTCGATGGCTTTGATTTTTTCGGGGTTAATTTCTATTCCTCGGTTCGAGACCATGAAACCAAGGAATTTTCCCAAGCCCACGCCGAATGCACACTTCTCTGGGTTCAACTTCATGTTGTACCATTTCAATACATCGAACGTTTCCTGCAAATGGCTCAAATGATCCTCTGCTCGCAGGGACTTAACTAACATGTCATCAATGTAAACTTCCATTGTTTTCCCTAGTTGTTCCTCGAACATCTTATTCACTAGGCGTTGATAAGTAGCCCCCGTATTTTTTAGCCCGAATGGCATCACGTTGTAACAATAAGTACCGTACTTAGTGATGAAGGATATCTTTTCTTGATCATCCTTATCCATTCGTATCTGTTTATAACCAGAGTAGGCATCGAGAAAGCTAAGGGTCTCGTGGCCAGCGGTAGCATCGATCATGCGATCGATGTTGGGAAACGGAAAAGAATCTTTGGGGCATGCCTTGTTTAGATCTTTATAATCGATACACATTCTTAGCTTATTTCCCTTTTTAGGAACTACAACTACATTTGCTAGCCATTCCAGGTATTTAACTTCCCGTATGGACCCTATATTTAAAAGCTTAGTTACCTCATCCTTGATGAATGCTTGTTCGACTTTGGACTGAGGCCTCCTCTTTTGCTTGACCGGCCAGAATTTCGGATCAATGCTCAATTTGTGAGTTGTAATTTCCGGCGGTATCCCTGTTATGTCAAGATGGGACCAAGCGAAAGAATCTTCGTTAGCTAAAAGAAATTTAATAAGTTTGGCCCTGAGCTCGGAGCTTAGGCCCGAACCCAGGTATACCTTTCGATCCGGTGAGTCGCCTCGGAGTAAAATCTGCTCGAGTTCCTCGATCGTTGATTTGGTTGCATCGGACTCGTCGAGACCGATGAATGACCGGGGAACATTTGGTGCAGTGTTGAGGGTACCGCTCCGATATCATGAATCCATGGCCTCCCGAGCAAGGCATTGTACCTCATGTCTCCTTCGATCACGCAAAACTTTGTTTCCCGAACAGTACCGGCGGTGTTCACCGGCAACTTTCTCCTTTGGTTGTCTCGCAAGCCATGTTGAAACCATTGAGAATTCGAAGGAATAATCCGGTCTGTTAATCCGAGTTGTTCGATAACCCACGATCAAATTATATTGGCTGAACTACCAGGATCTACAAGTACACGCTTCACCCTAGTTTTGTGTACAAGTATTGATATTACCAAGGCGTCGTTATGGGGTTGTATGAATCCTTCTGCATCCTTTTCGCCGAAGCACAAAGCTCCTCCCATCACATAATCCCAAGTGCGCTTTTCTCGGGTGATAGATATTTTGGTACGTTTTAATACCGGGCCTTGGGGCGTATCTACCCCACCGATTATCATGTTGATCGTGTGCTGAGGCTCCTCCTGGTTTGCTGGCCTATTCCTGTTCCCGTAATGGTTTTTGGCTTGGTCGCTCAAAAACTCTCGAAGGTGCCCATTTCGAGCAACCGTGCCACCTCTTCCCTTAATTGTCGACAGTCTTCTGTCTTATACCCATGTGTGCCATGGTACTTACATATCAAGCTGTGGTCTCTCTTAGCTGGATCCGATTGCAGTGGTCGAGGCCACCTGGTATCTTTAATGCGACCGATGGCCGATACGAGAGTTGCTGAATCAATGTTGAAGTTATATTCGAACAGTCGGGGTGCTTCTTGGTGACCAGCGGCTTTCTCGAAGTTATTTCTTGCCAATGGTCCTCGGTTCCTTCTATTAGGATCATTTCTTCTTTCCTGTCTCGGAGAACCCTGCCTTCCTGGAATGGCCCTTCGGTCGCTAGGATACGGTTGATGCCTATCTCTGTTCGATCTTGGCTCTCGGTAATTATCTCTTTGAGTCCTATCGTGAGTTTTGATGGGGTAAGTGGATCCCGAGGGGGCCCCAAGCTAATCGTCTTTGACCCTAATCTTCGATTGATATCGATTGTGTATATCCGCCCAAGTGGTAGCCGGATATTCAATCAAGCTTTGCTTAAGCTGTTGTGAAGCTGTTGAACTTCGGGCGTTGAGCCCTTGAGTGAAGGCTTGTACGGCCCAATCATCAGTGACCGGTGGTAGGTCCATCCATTCCATCTGAAAGCGAGATACAAATTCCCTCAGCATCTCATTGTCTCTTTGCCTAACTTTGAATAAGCCCGATTTCCGTGTCTCGACTTTGATGGCATCCGCATGGGCTTTCACGAAGGTGTCCACAAGCATGGCAAAAGAATCGATGGAATTCGGGGGCAAGTTGTGATACCAAGTCATCGCTCCCTTTGACAAGGTCTCCCCGAATTTCTTTAAGAGAACAGACTCAATCTCGTCATCTTCGAGATCATTTCCCTTTATGGCGCATGTTTATGCCGTTACGTGCTCATTTGGGTCAGATATCCCGTTGTACTTGGGGATTTCTGGCATGCGGAACTTTTTTGGTATAGGTTTTGGGGCAGCGCTTGATGGGAAAGGCTTTTGCACGAATTTCTTCGAATCTAAGCCCTTCAACACCAGGGGTGCTCCTGGAATCTGATCCACCCTCGAATTATATGTTTCTACTTTTTTGTCATTGGCTTCAATCTTCTTCTCGCCCGACTCGACTCGCTTGGTCAGCTCTTCAAGCATCTTCATGATCCCGGGATTTGTCCCCGATCCGCTTTCGTCCGGTTGCGCCGTGGCCGGTTCATTTTGGGGACGACTCCTCAAGAAGAACTGGCTTGAACCCTATTCGAAACCTGACTGCGACTTTGCAACTAAGCGATAGCCGCTTGCTGGGCTTGTAACATGTCAAATATCATTTTGAGACTAATCCCGTCTCCTTCGTCGTTTTGAGTTCTTAAGCGGTGTTCTCTTTGAACACTGTTCGACGGGCTAGAAGTCTGATCCACATTGATCGCCATTTGAGAATTAGCGTCGACTGGAATTTCATTACCGGGCATCACATTGTTGTTTTTGCCCTGGTGGTCGAACTCGCCATTGACGAACTGAGGCACGGATTGTGAGTGCGACATGATTGTTTTATTACCTGAAACCAAAAAATTCTGCAAAGAACAAGCGTAAAATAGTGTGTGTGATAGAAAATTGTATCAAACGTTCACTATTATCCTTAGCCCCACGGTAGGAGCCAAACTGTTTACCCTTAATTACGAGTAACAATTAAATTTATATGTAGTTTTAAGGATACATGACTTGGCCTGATACAATTAAAGAATGAACGGTAAATAAAGGCTAAATTCAATAAGTAAGAGAGTAAGCAAACCACCAAAGTTTAGCATATTTTAACTGTTTTCTCCATCAAATACTAATTTCATTCTTGTTCATTCCATCACAGCTGAATTATTCAACTTCGGTGGTTTGTTTACTCTCTTACTTATTGAATTTATCCTTTATTTACCGTTCATTCTTTAATTGTATCAGGCCAAGTCACGTATCCTTAAAACCATATATAAATTTAATTGTTACCCGTAATTAAGGGTAAACACCCACTTTTGTCGAGAGCATCTGACTTTGTTGAGGAAGAACAGTTGTTGAGGAACTACTGCTTCCAACTAGCTAGTTAGAAGGGCAAGAATGAAGTAGAGTAATCAACACGTGCTGACTCAATATCACCTGTTTAAATGGTCAATACAATTTAAAGCAGCAGAGTAAAATTTCGGATTATGCCTTCTAAAATGATCCCTTAGGCCTTTTTGTTAAAATAATACCGGATAAAATTTCCCAAAAATTAATTCCCGAGTTGGGTGTGTAATTGCGGATAGGACTGCAAAATAGGTATGCGGTTCGTGGAATGGATCGCGAAATAATCCTCCAAATCTGGGTTGAGTATGACCAGGTCCGCGACGAATCCGTGGTCAGCGAAACAATTCTGTGGTCGCATATTGGACCTCGAAGTCTCTTTTCAAAAATTTCCATGCTGATTATGCGATGGATATGCAGTCCGTAAAATGGATATGCGGGTCACATAACCCACCGCGAAATATCCCTCAAAATAAAGTTGCTTCTAACTCGTTTCGCGATGGTTCTATGTTTAGTGGAATTGATCCGCGATCCGCATAATTGATCGCAGAATCGCCTTTTCTGCAAATTCTCCTACCTGATTCACTATGTATTGCAAAGCCCACAAATCTCTACCGCGGTGAGCTTGCTAGCCGCGAAAACTATCTATAACTTTCCGAACACATTAGCTTGACTTGGCACAATAAAACTGGGACGACCCAGCTAGTCGTCTCATGAGTTACCACTCCGTTTTTCCCATCTCTACCTTATTATGCTTCGTTATCCGTGTTTTATGTAATCACGTTGAATAGTTTGCGTTCGGAGTAGATTTGGTAATAAATGAGACACTTAGTCTCTTTTAATAAGGTTTAAGCTAGAAAAGTCAACCCAATGTTACTTATGAGTTAGAGGGCTCGGATGTGAGTCCCGATGGTTCGGTTAGTTTCGGGAGGTGATTTATGACTTAGGAGTGTGATCGAAATTGGTTTTAGAGGTCCGGTGTAGAATAAGGCTTGAATTGGTAAAGTTAGAATTTTTGGCGATTTTCGGTCGTTAGGCGAGATTTTGATCCGAGGGTCGGAATGGAATTTCAAAAGTTGCTGTAGCTTCGATATGTCATTTAGGATGTGTGTGCAAAATTTCATGTCATTCGGACGTGGTTTGGTTGGGTTTAGATCAAAAGAACGACTTAGAAGATTTTTGAATCCGACGCGAATTGGTGTTGATAGGTTGTTCTGAGCGTTCCAAAGGGTGGAACAAGTTTGAATAATGTTATGGGATATGTTTGCATATTTGGTTGAGGTTCCAGTGGCCTCGGGTGAGTTTTTGGTGGTTAAACGGACTATTTCATCATTGGAAGGAAAAGTTGCAGAAAAACCAGAGTCGAGAATGCGGTCGCATTTCTCAAATGCGGACCGCATATCTCACAATGAGATCGCAAACTCAAACAGATTTCTGGGCAAGATTCGTGACAAGGATACGGTCAGAAATGCGGTTGCATTTCTGAAATGTGGACCGCATATCCACCACAATGAGACCGCAGACCAAGACAGATTTTTGGACAAAACTTAATGTTGAAAATGCGGTAAAAAATGCGATCGCATTTTTGACATGCGGACCGCAAACCATGCATCATGCTAAATTGCGGTGAAGGCTAGGGTTACCTTTGCGATGGTCGCGTCAAATATGCGGACCGCATTTTAAGCCCGACTGGTGCGTTTTGTCTCAATTTTTGACCCCTTTATAAGTAGAAATCAGTACCCAATTGCCATGCAAAGAACCCACTGTCGTTACCCACGAAGAGAAACACCTCCAAACACCATAAATCACGGCAAATCAACCTCAAAACTATATCCAAAGGGGATTTTCTTGGACAAATTCTTAAAAGAAGGAGTTTTGGCCATCTTGAACATAGTTGGAGCTATAGAGCTCGGATTAAAGCGAGTTTTGAGGCGATTTTTGGGAGATTTTCAAGGGAAATATCGGGGTAAGTGTTCCTAACTCAATCTTGGTCAAATTACCCAAATCTATTGCCATTCTAGTAAGTAATTGGTGATTTAAGTTGAAAAATTTGTGGGAAATCCCCAAGTTTAGATTTACAGAATTGGATGTCGATCCGATATCGGATTTCGATAAATTTAGTATGGTTGAACTCGTGGGGAGATAAGGAACCCATTAATGTGAAAATTTCTAAGCTTTGAGAAGTGGGCCCGGTGCTCGGATTTTGTTAATTTCGTAATTTCTTGATATTTTTCAATTGTTTCGCTTGGGCTTTGTTTCCTCAGCATATTGTGACGTATTAGTTCTGATTTTTGGATAGATTCGACGCGCGTGGAGGCCAATTCGAAGGGCAAAGGCGTCGCGGGATAGGGATTTAGCTGTTTCGAGATGAGTAGTAATTGTAAATAATGTTCTGAGGGTTTGAAACCCCGGATTTGCACATCGTAGTGCTATATTGAGGTGAGGCACGCGCTCGATGATAAGCGTGGGGTCGTTTACTACTGGGAATTGTGACTTGGTCTATCCCGATCGATGATTTTACTACGCAATTGATTGAAACTTACTTGTTATCATCTTGGTTTGGGCTGATTGCCATATCTGGGCTTCGTGCCGGTTATTTGAACCCTTCGGGGTATTTTTCACTGTTTCCTTACTGTTTTGATTCAATACTTGAACTCAGTCATGTTGTTTTCCACTGTTTTACAACTCATCCATTTTTACTCAGTTTTGAGATTTAAATGACATTTTAAATGATGTAAATGGGAGCGGGTGGTACGCCTACCACAAGATATGATGTAAATGGGAGCGGGTGGTACGCCTACCACAAGATATGATGTAAATGGGAGCGGGTGGCACGCCGCCACGAGACATGATATTGCGCTTAGGCCGTAAGGGGCCCCTCCCGGAGTCTGTACACCCCTAGTGAGCGCGGGTACCCATTGTGATACGGAAAATATAGCCCGAGGAGCTGATACTATACTATGTGATATGCCCGAGGGGCTGATATTGTTTTTATGATACTGCCCAAAGGGCGTGTTTTTAAAAGATACTGAGCCCGAGGGGCGATTTTAAATGTCTTCTTTTATTTCACGTTATTTACTTGAAAGACTTATATGTTTCACCTGTTGAAAGGAGTTTCTACTTGATTCTCACCGACTTACTGTTTTAATGATGTTTTATTGCTTCAATATGGATTGCCTTGTGCTTTATGTGTTTTCTTACTATCAGTTGTTATTTGTAATTATTACTCACTGAGTTGGAAGTACTCACATTACTCCCTGCACCATGTGTGCAGATTCAGGCGTTATTGATTCCGCTCCGAGGCATTGACTGCGACTGTCAGAGCGGTGATTCAGAGGTAGCTGTTGGCATCCGAAGCCCCGTATCTCTATTATTTGCCGTTTCCACATTCTTCAGACAATTGTGCCAAATGTTTTATATATATATATATATATATATTAGACTGGTAATAGGATCCATAGATGCTCATGATTTTGTGACACCCCGATTTGGGCTGTTGTCGGGATGGTTAGTTATGTTTCCGCAATCTACTGTTATTAAATTTTGCTAGTACTGTCTCCTTGTTAAATTAACTACTTAAATTGAGGTTTTGTTTGAATTGGCTAGCCTTTTCTTCACGAGAGGCGCCATCACGACCGGGTTCGGGGTTAGGGTCGTGACAAAAACCTAAAATCCTTGGCGAACGTTTACAGAGCCTTAAAATCCGGCTACCACCAGGTGAAGATTAGGGCATTCGTGTCACATCCCAACCTAGATGAGGTGGACAGACACCCAGTACCTCTTTTACATGGCGACTCTTTTTGTACGGTCAGTGATTTACTTTTAAACTTGAGCTTCTGCACGCAGAAAAGTTCCAAAACATATATGCATATATATATAAAATAACATCTAGACTAGGCTGTACTCCAGATGAAATGGAGCTTCGCCAATCCTCAGCTGGATATCAACTCCGTCTAGAATAAGAGCCCGCCAAATTAGATAACTGAACCTACAGGCATAAATGCAGTGCCTCCACAATGGGACATTGGTGCACATAAATGTACTAAGTATGTAAAGTAGATAATAAATGAATAATTGAACTGCCATGCATATATGATATACTAAAAATAACCCGAAGGGCCAGTGAAATCCCGGAAGCATACTTACCTTATTCTGACTCGTAACATATATACAGTACTGAATTACCCAACTTACCTTACAAAGGATTTAGACTGAAAAGGGAAGGCTCCATAGGACGAGAACATCTAAGGTCGTGACAATCGTATATACATCCAATTCGCGTCATGAGATACTTGAACTTGTTCCCATATACTATTTGTACTGGAAACTGTCGTATTATGGAACTTCATCTATAACATTATTCTAACCATTATACCTTATACCTAATACGTACCTCAGATAGATCACACATCTCTAGGGCTACACTAAAACACAAAAGTGACACTCACGCGTTTCATCAAAGACCATCTGTAAGGCTCACTCACAAACATGAATAACCAGTGGTTCTTACGCGTAACATAGTAGACCGTTTGTATGACTCACAATATCGAGCTCTGGCTATGCGTGCAATTGAGATTGTCCATAACCAACCTTCATTATGCACCTAAGTGTTAGGGGTGGGCATAAAATGCGAAAATCCGGATCAAACCGAATTAATTCGGTATTTCGGTATCGGTTCTTTAGTTATTCGATACTAGTTCAGAATGAATTTTTTGGTATTTCGACATTTCAGTATAATTCTCGATATTGAACTTTCGATACCTCGGTATACCAAAATACTAAAATTTTTTAAGTAAGCCTTCCCACTACTTCTCAACCCAAGTTCCGAATTTCTCATTTCCAGCCCAAATCCAACTTATTACCCGTGTCCCCCGGGCCCTAGCCAGTAAGATTAAGCCCGAAATCCAACCCAACTTAGCACTTTGAGTTTCGCCGTGTCATAAATTCCCAGTTTCCCTTACTGTTGGCTCGAAAGCTCCTACAACGTATTGGAGCTTTTTCTACCTTTTTATTGCAGTGATTACAAGGAGTAAAGTGAGAGATTGAAGTATGTAAGAATCCAATGCTTTGCTTACACAGAAATTCAAATGGATTTTGGGAAAAATCAAATAGTTTGGCTACGGTAGTCTATGAAATCAAGATTTTCAAGCAAACCATTCACTATTTGAAGGTATTTTTCTTTAATATTATTACTAATAACGATACTGAAACCGTACCAAAACCATACCGAACCAAGCATGAAAATGCCGAACCGTATCGAACTATTTTGGTATGATATTTGGTATACACAATTTATATACCGAATACCGAAGTACCAAATCGTAGTTCTTAAAATCCGTACCGAAGTACCGAATGCCCGCCCCTACTATGTGTTCATAGACCGTCAATAGGGCTTCATTGTATACCTACGCATTCATCGACTATCCGTAGGGCTACATTATATGCCTACGCGTTCATAGACCATTTGTAGGAATCATGTCTTATACATATTCATTTCATATCACTCGTGCAGACATCATTCAATCTTCAATAGAAAAACTCGTATTTATAAACATATAAGTTCGTGAGTAACTCGTTACAATAACTAATCCTTATACCTTAGTTGCTTGCTACGTCATCGTTCATATTCTATATTATTTAGCTGTAAGGAATGTTGTAATTATTTCGGAATCACACTTCTATCCTTATTTCCCATCACGACTCATCCTGGGGATTACATGATTATATCTACTTATACCTATGCAATATGCTTAGCTTGTGAGGCTGCTCGTTATACATATACATAACCATTTATCAATAGGTAATAAGAGTTGCGGGAGTTACGCTCTATCAACTATATTCTTATTGCTAAACTTATCATATTCTGTATTTGACTACTCCAGAGGTAACGTATATCGTCTCTTAACATCACCCTCATATAAAATCAACCTTACTTAACTTGAGAGCAGCATAACTATCTTTGTGGGTCCTTATCAGTTTCGTGAACACAGACATGTAAGTATTAGAAGTCGTCGCATTCTTTAGGTTGAATAATTCTTAGCATTCTGCAACCTATACATTATGCTACCTTGTTGAACTATTCGTGTATAACTATTCCTCATTATACGGACACTATATTGCTTATGATTCGTTAGACCATTCGTACGTAACTTTAATTGACATCTGGATGTCTTGTTACATATAGAAGGCTAGGACCTTTCCGAAGGCTCTATTTACACCTTAAGAATATATGAAACTACGACCAACACAATCCATTTCAACATTCGTATATGACTATACTCGTGAATGAACCTTAATCATCGGAATAGTACGTATACAAAGACTCATCCCCTTGAATTCTTTATAAGGGCAACGTAACTTACAAAATGATGCCAAAGAAAATAAAGGAAGACCTTACATACCTCATAATATCCCGCTCAGTCCTCAAGCTAACTTAACCTGCAGGCTCCTGTGTCTACAAGCAATGAACAATACTATCGTCACAATACAAATGCCATAACTTATCGGATTTAAATGACACACTTTATTATACGATAAAATGGTCATCACCTACCATGTTTATATGAGTCCCCACAAGTCACAACAGCCCATACAACATCAACAATATGCATAATAAGCCTTCCAAATCAGTTTAGCAATCCCGACAAGTGGCAAGCTCGGCTTACGATCAACAAAATAGAGTTTGAATTCAATTTCTTCTTCATGAATCTACTTACAATATCAATAATATTATACTTATGTTTACACATCATTTTCAGCCTAAAACATCATAAGAATAATCTTCAAAATAGTTCACATGCCTAGCACCTTAACTTTTATCGTCAATCACTTGTTTTTCATGTTTTCTTATTCAATCAACTTAATTAACATCTTGAAAATCTTAACTACAGTAGACATAACATTATCAAATTATTTCTTATAATTTACGGCCACCACAAACCATATATGTAGCCACAAAACTGTCCAACAAAAAGATAATCATGTCTCGTGTTCTTTCAAGTGTTATCTTATGATTCTTTCACTCAAACAACACAGCCAACACAAGATTAAACCTTAGGCACAATCAAGAAGATTTTATACATACCTTGGACGGCATCTACAACTCAAGACCTCATCAGAACTTAGTCACAATAACCCTCAATCACACCCCAACATATAGTAGCATTCTCTTGTAATCTTTAATTCTTTTGATGATGATTTGAGTTGATTTTCCTTGAGTTTCATTATTGGAGATATGTGAGAGAGGGTTCTGTAGATCTTATGGACGAATTTTAGGTTACAAATGACCATATGTGAGGCTGAAACGTTTTTTAAAAGAAGTAAAGTTGGTAGCCGCCTCAAGTGGGTCCCAACAGGGCTGCCTGTGCAGTCTCGCGAAAACGCAAGCATCTCTCCGCTCCCGATATTGTATCGACAAACAATTTAGTGAGTTAGAAACTAAACTCGTATATATTCAATTTGGTGGGTAGATAAACCCATAAATCCAAGTACATTGCGAGAAACGCTCAGTGACATTAGACCCAAATTTCAGTTATATTTTTGAACATAACTTGTAACGACTTTCGCCGACTTTGTTTCACAACTCGCTTGACTTCAAAACTTAACACATGACTATCATATGACTAAAATACCTCATAACATCACCTTCTTATTATGTTAAGTACCCTGGTCTCACTTACCCCAAAAGAATGGGTTATAACATTCCCAACTTACCGACTTTCGACGAAACTTATTTTCTTGGCTTCGTTTAGTTTCTAAACCTTCCAACCCTCTTGGTACTTGCAGTTCATGATCTTAGTTGTAACCTCCAAAATAACATGATTAACTTACTTTATGTACTTTCAAAGATGATCTCATTTCCGAGCTTACATCAATTGACTTATGACGTACTTTTACGTACGAAAACATGGATCTAACATCATTCCCCCCTTTTGGAATATTTTTCCTGAATCTTGATTGATGTGCTTATCAGTCTCATAACATACAAATCTTACGAATACTTTAATACTATCCTTACCATCTAGGCAACTGTTTTGTGAATAAATCCAAAGGTCAGGGCATTCTCCCCTTTAAGGCTTTTTTTCACACCACGACATGTAGTCGGAATTCTTCCAATCTCGTAAATGTTGCTACCTTCTATCATGCAGTCTGTATGACACTGTCCTTGTTCGCGTGCTTATGCGACTCATCTCTCCTTTTTTCTCCAGCTTGTAGCCAATCTCTAGGCCTCACTTTGTGAACATATACAGAACTATGACAAGTTGTCCCTCTGGGCATTTATAGGTGTACTGAAGTTCTTCGGGTTACTTGTTAACTATTGGTTTACCTAGCAAGCGGGTTAGACGTCATCACGACCTATCAGAGATTTTTGAATCGTGACATGTGGCAGATTTTCGATCTGGATTCCTGTTCTAAGGTTGCTTTTGCGGTTCGCATAATTGACCGCAAATTGGCTTCTGAAACTGGCAACTTCTATTCACTTATGCAGTAAATTTTGCTGTTTGCATTCTTGTTCTGGGGCTCACAGAACTGGCCGCCAAATGAGTATCCAATTGATCAGATACTTTTAGCTTATTTTGGTACTTCGAAGACTTAAGACCTTACGAAATCATACGGGCCTTGCGCTATATTTGGTTGAAGTTTAAAAAAATATATATATAAAGTTGAAGTTGAAAAAAAAAGTATTTGAACGTAGCAAAGTTGTAAAAAGCACAATTTTAAAGAAATCTTGATTGAATTAGCGGCTATACTACTACTATATAAGGGACCATGTAAAGAGTTTTGTAGTCCTTAGTTACATTATAACTATCTTGTTAACTTGCCAACCAAAAGGGTTTGCTCTTCCAAATATTTCCTTGTATTTGCTATTTATTACTTTATATACTAAAGTATGTTTTCAATAAATCAAGATACTTTCAAACCCCTTTTGGTTATACATAGCTCCTTAACCTAACTTTTTGCAGGTGAAGAATGTACCACAAATTTTTTACTCCTAATTTATTTCTTTTTTTGCTTAGGTTCCTATATTTAATTTGATAAATATATTAAACTTTGAGCCCTTCAAAAATGATTGAAAAGTTGTTAATGAAGATGAATAATTATGCTCAAAGATAAATCTAAAATGCTGATAACAATAACCTTGAAGAACTCATTTGATATTGGCAGAGTACTCTGCTGATCAAATTTTCTTAGTAATTCTATAATTATAATTATATTCTCTTCGATCTTATTTTTAATAGAAAAATTATTTTGAAAATATAAATTTAGATTTACTGATTTAACACAATTATACAATAGAAAAATAAATTTTCAAAACTTTTTTAAAATTAATAGATTAGAATCTTGAAAATAAAATGAAAAAATATTTAAATTTTATCCAATTTACTTAATTAAGTGGGGATAGAACAGGGGAAAAGGGAGAGGTTCTTAGCAAGTGATCAACTTGTAATCTCACTTTTATTAAGTACGGTTGATGGTCACGTGCTATTGAAACAAAGATATATATATTTTTTAAACTAGTATCTATGAACGTGCGTTACACATTAATAATAGCACGTGATGATTTAAATATTTATTTTTATGAAGGAACAATAAAATATAATTGATGATAGAAATTTTATGTACAATAATACAACAATCATCTAAATGCCGACATATATTATTACATTAGCATAATACGTAATTCAAAAAGAAAGAACATAATCAAAACTTACACGAATGATGAATTCAGTCATGTTAGTTAGATAATTACGTATTATAGTATAAAAGTATTTAATGTGATGGTATCTTACCGAACACTTCTTTGCATACGATATTTTTTGTGTATATGTTTCCTTCTAATGCTTTGGTTTCCCTACCATAACCAGAACTCTTGTTGCCGATATTGATATCCCTCTTGAAAATAAGGTTGTCCAACAGGAGGGGCCATCCCGGTCCCGTCCCGATCCCGATCTCGTCCCGTCTCATTTATCCCATATTAAACGGTACACGGGATGGGACGGGATGACCATTTAGTCCCATTTATCCCGTCCCATTCCGTCTGTCCCGACTGTCCCGCGTGTTATTTAAAATTTTATTTTATTTTGAAATAGTGTCGTTGGCCAACGGCTATAAATTGCTATATACGGCCATAAACGGCTATAAACGGCTATAAACGGCCATAAATGGCCATAAACATCCATAAACGGCTCTAAGCCTTGAATTTTTTTTTATGAATTGTCTTACACTCTTACGTAGTTATTTAATGGCTTGAAATTATATTAATTAAATTACAACTCTATTACAATTACTAAAATATTTCATTACAAGTCTTTCTTTAATATATTATAATTCTTTACTTAGTTTCTTTATAATTTATTTAGTTTTAAGTTTATTAAATAAGTCAAAAAACTAGCCATTGCAAACTTTAAAAACTTAATCATTGTAAAAAAATTAGTCATTACCAAACTTACTGCTTAAATAATTAATTTTTTTTTAAAAAGGCCCAATTAAGGCCTGCGTCCCGTCCCGTTTGTTAGCGGGATGGGATGGGCCTACCATTTCGTTCCGTTTATCCCGTCCTGTTTAGGCTCGTCTCGCCATCGTCCCGGCTAAATATCATCCCGTCCGGTTTATTTGGTCCCGTTCCGTCTCGTCCCGTCCCGTTGGACAGCCTTACTTGAAAGTGCAACATATAGTTGTTCGAACAAGAAAATTTACTGCGGTAAATATAGTCTAATATTTAGGATGTTTGTCCTTATACTTTATTTATTATAATTACAAAACATAAACATACTGAAAATTATTTTCACTCGAATTTAAAAGGATATTCTTTAGTTTGGGAAGACGAAAGTTGAATTCAGGGATAAAAATATACTTAGAAGCATAAGACCAGCATCATAATGTTTGGATGTATGGCGTTATTGTCAAAACTTCTATATATCATCAGTGTACTATTACATAAGCTAGTCGGCGGATCTAAGTTTTTTAGTAGCATGACATGCATATTTTTCTTCAACATCAACCTATATACAATGGAAGATCAATTTAACTTATTTTGTTATGTATACGGTGAGAGTAACATACATAAAAAAAATAATAAACTTGACAACAAACATGTATGGTAGAAGGCTAGTTGGTGTTAAAATATTTATGTATTCTTTTTGTAGCAATTATTGGTATCATCTTTTGCGGAGTCAAAAATAGAAAAATATTTTTTTTCATAAAATTTGTAACCTTTTATTTAGTTGATCAACATATTTATCTGCTAGTTAAGATAGCTTTTAATCACTATCATACAATTTGCAAATTGCATTTTAATCTAATGATAGAAATATTTCTCTTGTTAAATGCACTACTATTACCATTGGGGTTGATAACGAAATATTCTAGAATAACCAAATCATCTTTTATTTGATGCTCTTCTTCGTTTCTGTCACGAAGAAAGAAGACACTGAATACTAGATCTTTTCTTACTTTATATTTATTATAAGTTGAATCTTTTTCACTTGAGGCCATAAGTATAATTTTGGCAATCTAACTTTTACAGTCTTTGCTTTCGTCGATTTTGGAATTACTGGTAGTACTTGACAGAAATCACCTCCCAAAGCATTAATTTTCTACCAAACGGTTCATTGATATCAAATATATCTCTAGAACTCTGAGGAATTGTTTCAATCGTTTGACATTTAGCCATAAACGCTTCATCCCATATTATCAATTTTGCTTTCTTTATAAATTTAGAACCATTGCTCTGCTTTGATATATTTGTGATGGTTATTTTAGTTTTTTTAAGAGGTATATCAAATCCAAAGTGTGTGGCCTCATAATAAAATTATTGCTGGTACACCACTTGTTATTATTGCTAACAGTTTCATGCTTCTTGATCTGATATTTGCAAGTAATGCATGACATACAAATATTATTTCGATTCTGCCAGAGGCATTTACAAAGGATAACCCCACTATACCAAAATCGATTATTTATAATATTGTCTTGAAAGCTTGTTCATGGTCAGGATTTAACTTTGATTGTACTTCCTCATACACTTATATGGTATTTTGATTCTTAATAATAAACTAACCTTTTTTACTTTGTGTTCTAATTTTTTAATCTCGAACACTCTTTTTATAGAATGAATTTATGTAACTTAAGTTTTTTTTTTTAACTTGAAATTTTTTTTTACTCATATGATGATAAAAAAATAATTGATTAGATTTTCTTGTTAGATAATTAATTGAAAGATTTAATTGTTTGGTCTTAACATAAGAAATAATTTATTTTAGTTCATTCAGATCTTAATATTAGTTCATCTTTGTTATGAATATTTAAACTTAATTATAATTTTATCAACTAGAAATTATATTTTCAAAAAGTAAAAAGATCGTTCTGACATTTCACTTTTAGATCTTTATGCTTGCAGAATCATTAGTTGTATTTTATTCCTATTTCTCGCTTATATTCTTAAATATTTTCTTAGTTATTATTTAATAACTGGGTTATTTTTCAATAGTACACGAAAAATTGATAATTTTTTTTATTTGAGTGATAATGTATTGCCAATACGGAGGGTTCTTATGAAATTGATTTTATTATATCTTCCTACATATTTTTAATAAGAATTTAATAGAAATTTTTTTATTAATGTCAAAATCTTAAATGTTAAAAAATTAACGTAGAAGATATGATAGTCCAAAAATAGGTTATTACAGTTATGTCATTTCCCTATGAGTTCTTCTGTTTATTATTTTAGGGCTATTTTGGTCTATCAATATTATATGCGTACTTTTATTATAATAATAATAATAATAATAATAATAATAATAATAGTAATAATTTGCATTACGTTTTTAAGCACAACTTTTTTAAGATTATTCATATCATTAGATAATTTATTAAAGAAATATTTACAAAAAAGCAAGTGTGCAAAGGAATAAGCAGATATCAAAGGGACAAATATAACTTGATATTTAGTAACATAATCTAAAGTATGAAAAATATTCCAAATGGAAAATAATCATAGATTAAAGAAGATATTTTAGTATTTTATGAATTTGTGAGCATATAATTTCTAATTAGAGGTAGAAATAAAGAAGATATTTTTAATAGATTATTTTGGTATATATTGATTAACTACTCATAATTTCATATGACCATAGTTTATGCTAGAAAAAATATGGTGATTAAAGTCTAGGTTTATATGATATTCAGAAAGACCCAAATTCATTAAAACAAAGTCCAAGAATTGACTTAGTTTGTCATTAACTCATTAATGCTTTATTTTTAAAAGAAAATTCCGCTGACAAATTAAATTATCTATATTATTATAAAAGCATGAATATAATGTTGGTTTACAAAAATAACCTTATAATATTAAGCATAATAACTCACAATAAAAGGACATAAATAAAATTCTTGACATTAGCCTTATAATCCTATTAGTTTTAGGACATATGTTGTACGTTAGGAATCATACATGATTACCTTTAGGAATCTTATTAGTATAATTATTTTTCGGCATAGACATATAATACTACATGTTAGCATATAGCCCAAATACCTTTAGGAACACGTTAGGTTTCCCTTCAGTATAATTATTTTCGGAATAGACACATATTTTTAGTCATGTAATTCTATTACTTCTAGGATATACTTCTTAAAAATTCTTATTACTAATTTAATTTAAAAATATATTATAATGTCCTATTACTAATTTAATTTGAGAATGTATTAAATTGTCCAAATCTATTTAGAAAATGGAGAGTCTATATTATTATTATTATTATTATTATTATTATTATTATTATTATTATTATTATTATTATTATTATGGATTTGATCTTGGGCTCGAGCTTAGTACGGGCTTTGCAGGACTAATATCTATATAATTGAGGGACATAGGAGAAGTGATGTGGCAGTCTCCTAAGCCAATAAATCTATTCGGTTAAAGAAAATAGATTTTTACCTTCCCATACACTATTTGAAACCTTATTAGCCTTCCTACTCAAGTTTTAGTTTAATTACATGGTCATATACAATTTATCAATTATATATAAATAAGTTTAAATGAGTATCACTTTATATTAGAAATTAAATAAGGAAAATCAATTATTTCCTTATCCCTTTATATTTGCCCACTCTTTCTCTTCGTCTCTCTCTCTCTTTCTCTGTCTGTGTGTCTCTCTCTCTTGCAAAGCCTGAAGATTCACTTCGCTTTAGTTGGTCATATGTCTCTCTCTTTTGCAAAGCCTGAAGACTCATAAGGAATATCAGTTTATGATTTGAAAAGACAAATGCTCAAGGAAGTTAAAATTGCAAAGCCTGAAGATTCACTTTGCTTTAGTTGGGCTATAACATATGCTCGAGACTTTAATCTCTCCTAATTATCTGTAGGATTATAAATTTTGAAGGAGTTTGACTCTCCACCATTGATAGCCATTAAAAAGCTTTGAAGCTTTGAAATCGAATTTGGATTTTCAAAAACCATTATTTACTTGGATTATATGTTGTTGCAATCAATTGAGAATATTGTTTGGAGTTTATATCTCAATTTTGAGGGTGTTTTTGGTGAAAATTAGACTTGATTTTGGCTGAATTTCAGATTGAAACTCGAAGAAGAAGAAGAAGAACACATGACATACAATATACTTATGAAATTGTAGTAAATTGATATTATAATTGTATGTAAATTATATTCTGTTGTAGTTATATATATATATATTTTTATTTGAATGTTGTATGAAAGTTGAAAAATAGTTGCATAATGTATGAATCGTTGTATAAAATTTGTATTTAAGTAAACAATACTATCTTTTTACATAAAGTTCTTGATACGTATCAAAATTGTATTAAGAGAGTAAGTTTTGATTGTAATTTTAGAGAGGAAGAAGCACACACCACATACAATATATATACAAATCAGGTACAAAATATATACAAAAGACATATTGTATAAATCTGTATAAAAATTATATTTAAGTTGTATGATATTGTAGTTGTATTTAATTGGGTAGAATAATGTATGAAAGTTGTAGATAAGTTATAAATAAGTTGTATAATTTATAATTAGTTGTGTGAAATTTATTTTTACTATGTATGTTGTTGTAGATATTCAAATTTGCATTAAATTGTACGAAATTTATTTTTAATTTGTATGTTAATATACCATATATTGTTCTTAGAGATAGAGATTTTATGTGTTTAGTTTGAATATAAATATGTAATGAAGTTTAGATTGTAGAAGTTCTCTTTTATTGTGCTGATGAATAATTGTTGATTCCTTGGAAAACATAATTATTATGATTTAGTAGTGTAAGTGATACGGTAAAATTACTAGTTTTGCCATTATAAACTATTTACCTAGTATTGGTTTTGCAATGTTCCCACCCCTTGAGGATAGTTTTCCAGACGTAGAAGTGACGATTGTTTTTTCCCCCTAGGCTAAGAATAGTGAGGTTCCAGAGTTTAGGCAAATACTTAGCCGCAGGAGGCTATTTTTGCATTTAATAAACTCCGAAGTGAGTCCGATAAGGAAACATTTTTAGTCTTCATCTTATAGAGGCCAAGACCCGTAACTTATTTGATTTGGCAATGTTATCATAGGCTACAAGATGTAGCTTACTTTTTTCACTCATTGATTCCCAATTGAATTTGTTGAGCTTTGTCCAGTTCATTCCTTATAGATTGGGGAAGAATATTGATTTGCATGACATGGCTAGGGATAGAAGCTAGGGGGACTTAACAAGGGTTGCTCTCCCTGCTAGAGTAAGAAACTTGCTTTCTGAACCATTTAGTCGTGCATTAACTTTATCAACGAGAAACTGATAGTCACTTTTGCCCGTTTATTTGTTGATAATGGGAAATCCATAGTATTTCCCTGATTTGTTAGAGCATTTGATACCAAGGACATTAGTGATATTAACTCTGCTTTGTGCAGCAATATAGTTAAAGAAGATAGTTGTTGATTTGCTAAAGCTAATTTTCCGTCCTGAAAGGATATTAAAAGAATTGAGGGTGTCTATAAATTTTTTTGGAGTAGCTTTTGCAAAAAGTATTAGATCAATGATGAACATTAGCTGTGAGAGTTTGGGTCCCAATCTTGAGATTGTTCTAGGTCCCAAAGATTTTCAAAAACTTTATGTTCACTTTGTTTGGAGAGGGCTTCACGTATTCTAAATAAGTAGGGAGAGAGTAGATCCTCTTGTCTAATTGCCCTTGTTGAGTAGAAAAATTTTGTGGAAGTTCTGTTAATGTTAATAACTATAGAGGATAGGAGAGACAAGACATAATAAGTTCTGTGATATGGTGCGGAAAATTAAGCATTACAAGGGATTGCTTAATAAAGGACCATTCCGCTCTATCATAGTTGTCTTCTAGATCTAATTAATCATCAGTGTTTTAAAAGGCGTTTTCGGGGCGAGTCCGGGGGCGAGGCGTTCCACAAAACGCCCCGGGGCGATAGTGTGGGGCGAAAGTCTCAATAGGTGTACACCCAGCAATTCGAGGCGTATGTCCAGGCGTTTGAGGTGCGTTTTTTTAGTGAGGAGTAAGCCTTAGAGACTTTTTCAAATTAAAACAAAATTTGTTGAATAAGTCATTCATATAATACCCAAATTCTCAAAAGTCAATTTTGTAATTACTCAAAAGGTTTAAAAAGAAACTCAAAAGTATTAAATTTAAAAGTCAAGACCTTTTTTATTGATTGAAGCCCTAATTCATGGTGTTTCCCAATTCTTTATCTTTTCCGCTAGTCTTCTAATATCTCCCAAAAGCAATGAATTTTTTTTTTTTTTTTAACAAATACAAGGAGAACTCCATTCTCCTTCATAGTAACAAGTTCAAATTGCAGGTTAATCATTCTTTTGTTCTTCCATGTAGAAAACTTTATTCTTTTAGATTCAAGTTACTTGTGCTTGTAAGTAGCGTATAATAGATTGTTTTGACTAGTTCTTCGTGGGGATGGCACACACACACACACATACATATATATATTTTTTTTAATTTTTATGCAATTTTACCTGTTTATAAATATTTACTGTCATTAGATTATTTTATAAAATATTAAAAATTAAATACTTATGGGTCTTACCCTCGTGCCTCGGTGCTTACGCTTCACTGAGGCATATATAAAACGCCTCGCTTTACGCCCATGCCTTTTAAAACACTGTTAATCATCATATTGGTCCTTTTGTCTTTCATGTTCTTGAAAGAAGATATGGCTTCTTGGACAATTATAGTATTATTGGAAGCGCGTCTATACTTGATGAAACTAATTTGAGTGAGGTTGTTGATTTCATCAAGATATGGCCAAATTCAAAAATTTTGTAATCGTTTTATGGCTGGAGTTGCACACAATAGTATCATTTTTTTTTGCACAAAAAAAAAGAAGAAAATTGCACCCAAGAGTGTAGCCTATTGGTCAATAAAGTGGGTTGAGAACCATGAGATCTCAGGTTCAAATCCCAGCAGAGGCATAAACATTAGGCGATTTCTTTCCATCTATCAAAGTTTAGGTGGACGAGTTACTTGGTACATGCTGTTGGTGGGAGGTGGCAGGTATCCCGTGTAATTAGTCGAGGTGCGCGCAAACTGCCCATATACCACGGTTATCAGAAAAAATTGCAGAAAATAATAACTGAGGTTCCCACGATAGACCAATATTTTTGGCAAAAAATGGAGTGTAATTAATCAGGGCTTGATGCTTTTAGGGGTTTGAACATCTTGATAGTGTCCCAAATCTCACTATCAGTAAGGTTTCTGTTTAATTGTTCCTTTGTCTTCCTTATCTGTTTAATTGTTCCTTTGTCTTCCTTACTCAAGATATTATAGGTGCTAGGGAAGTAATTCCAGTTAAATTGAGTAGAATCAGTAGTATTATAAGCTCGTGAAGAAATGCAAGATATTGCTTCTTATGGTATTTTGGTCGAACTCCAGTTTCCATGCTCGTCTAGTGAGCTCCAAATTCTATTTTCTCTACGTCTTTGAATAGTAGATAAATGAAAAGAACTTTGTATTAGCATTGCCTTCATTTAGCCATTGAATACGAGATTTTAGATTCCAAAAGTCTTTTTCGCTTTTGAGAATGTTGTTGAACTCCATAGCGAGTGTCTTTTCTATATTGAATGAGAAACATTAGGGTTTTTTCTCTAAAGCCCATTGGATTCCATTAAGTCTAGCAACAAACTGTCGCTCTTTGCAAAAATATTCCCCAAAAGTATGTATTCCAAGTCATATCATTCCTAGTGAAATTTTCCGTAGCACTTTCTAGGCTTTGCTGGTTATGCAATGATTCAGGAATGAAGTTTATGAAAGCTGGATGAGACTTTCACATTGATTCAAACCTAAATAACTTGTACTTGCCCAAATTTCCCTGTTAAGAATTAACAATAAAGGGCGGTGGTATGAATGTATACTAGGTAAATGTTGGACAAAATTATCTTGATATAATTCAAGCCATTGTGGATTAGCAAAAATCTATCTAATCTTTTTATGATCTAGCTTCTCTTATTTTTCTTTTTTTTAGTCCATGCATATCAAGTCATAAAAGCCAAAGTCCATCATGCCACAATTATCAAGTCATCTTAAGAAACTATTTGTTCTGTTCCTAGATCCGAGTTACCACCAAATTTTCTTAGAACTTTTTTGTATTTCACTAAAATCACCTCCTAGAAGCCAAGGACCACTATAGTGTTGAGCAATAATCTCTAAATTTTGCAATAATATTTGCCTATCATTGTAATAATTGCTAGCATACTATAATAACCAAGTTTGAGAATTAACTTGCTTCTCGATAAGAGCATGGAACTCTTGATCCCGTCGCAACAATCTGTTCAACAGTTATATCTTCAGTCCAGAAAATAGCTAGTCCTCCTGATCTTCCAGATGCACCAACCTGAATCATGTTAGAGAAATTGAAATGGTGCATTAACTCATGATGGTCTTCTAGTTTGGTTTCCACGAAAGCGATTAGAACTGGCTTGTTCTAGTCCACTATAGATCACAAACTCCTTCGAACATCGGGCTGACTAGCACCCTGACAATTCCACATCACCATATTCATAATTCTTTCTTCGAGGTGGATTTTTTTCCTGTAGACTAAGGGGTGAGTTGAGGCTGGAAGTTGAAGTGTGCGTGTGATTCTCCTGATTCAGACTCTCATGCTGAGTGAACAATGATGGGATCAACCCATCACATATTTGCGTGGCAGAGTGTTGATGCAAGTCCTTATATGTAGTGAACACTTGTACAGAGTCAACAGTAATAGAGAACATATTTTTATATGTTTCTTTGAAGATGAGTGTTCTTGGTTCTCTCATGTTTAAGAACTCTATCGTCTTTCTGTTAAACTTGACAATCCTTCCTGATCCTCTAAGGGCTGTGATGGTGCTGAGGATACTTTCTCCTGTGCGGTGCTATTACCGGTGCGTTGATTGATGGAGGGTTGTTCTCCCATCGAGTTTCTGATCCTTCTGGTAAATTTTTCCTTTGCTCGTGTATTCTTGGTTGTGAATGGACTGTTGTTGTTGATATCTCCGAAATGGGACTTCCTCCCGTGGTTGTTGTGTTGCATAATTGGGAGTTTGGTTCGTTTAAGTCTGCCATGTCAGAGGACTCAGCCAAGGTCGTGGTTCCATGGGCATGCATGACATCAGGTTCCTTACTTGATACGGGTGATCTAGGGAACTTGCATCAAATTGTGGCATTGTGCATCCCCGCTGCAAACCTTGTGTGATTATTTCTGCTAATTGCATTGGGTCTTCTATGCGGATAGTGATTAGCTGATCCTCCATCAGAACATTGAGGCTCAGTGCATAATCCCTCATTCCCAGCTCTAACATGCACTGAGGTGGTGCATTGGTTTGGGGGGGGGGGGTGGTATAAACCTTTTGGGATGTTCCGAGAACTCTGAAGTCTGAAGATAGATCTTCCTGTTGTAGTGGTTTCTTTGTGCATAGGAGCAGCTGGGTGTTCCCTCTCTTTGGCTCAGGCTCATTTTTCTTTGATAGTTCAGTTTTGATATTCTTGGCATTTCCTAGTGTTGGAGATATGGGGTATTTTCTTTTATGATTGGTCTGTGTTTTGAGTGGGATTACTGGAGATTTCTTGATCTTTTATTGATGGTATATGTAAAGGTTTGGCAAATATTGTCTGTCAATGGTAGTAGATGTATGTTCTTGACATTTTGTATTCTTGTCTTGAACAAGGGTTCTTGCAGTAGGCATTAAATGCAGGACATGGTTTAAAATTTTATGATTTATCTTGTGATTTGTTCTTACTCACTGTTGCTATTCCCATGGAGTTTTGTCTGTTTGAGTGTGTTCTGGGTTTTTCTCTTCAGAGCTCATAGGCGTGTGAGATTGCTTTGCATCAAATGCTCGTCGTCCCTGCTCCTATGTTGTTAGTGGTTAGAGATCGACTGAACTCACTAGATGGTCATGATCTGTACTATTTTGGGGGAGGGAGTGTGGTGTGTCACTAGAGTCGGTGTTTGGTAATGCAAGTGATATCAAGTTTTAGTGTGAATGGTATGGGAGTGATTTGGGTCAGCTTTATTGCCATGCCTTTATGTTAATCAGAGAACTTTCAAAGTTGGGAGTTGATGTATTTGATATGTCCTAAGTTGCTCGGACTTTTCACTTTCGGTGCCGCACCTGTAACACGATGTGGGTGTGGGATCCGTAGCAGATATGGTCAACCAATTTTGGGTACTTTGACCTAAATCGACTGAGAAATTCGGCAAATTGCAGAAAATGAAATACCTTGTATATAGAAATTTCTAAGTTAGTCCTTTTACTTTGTCTCCTTCTTGGATTCTCCTTTTGATCAATATTTTTCCCTTCTCGGAATACCTTGTAAGGTTTGCTCATAATATCTCATAATGTAGACATATTTTTAACTTAGTTTTTAGATATTTGAATTATTTTTAATCGAATCCCTGCATTTGTATCCGTACCTAGATCCGTACTCCTTAATCTTATAATTTAGATCATGATGGATTCGATCTCTATATCCTCACCCATATCAGACACCCGACACCCGCATCCGCGTCCGAGCAACGTAGGATATGTCTTTGTGCACCTGTTCAGCTATATAAAAACTTGCTATATCTTGGTATTAGTTAAACTAGGAGTAGGTGTACAATGAGTAATTGTATTTGATGAGTGCTTTATGGTGGGTGTACTTGTACCAATAGAGCTAGTAATGGCTTTTGTATTAGTTAGGACTTCTTTATTCAGGAGATAATTGTCATTATGGTTAGGGTTATAGTCTAAGTTGCTCAGACACAGGTGTGGGTGTCTGACACGGGTGCAGATCTAGAGGTCGGATTCTTCGAAATATAAATTCTAAGATTCGGGGATACGGATCCTAGTATGAATACAGGTGCGAGGATCTGGCTAGTAATAATTCAAATAAAAAATAAAAATATAAAACTATCTTTACATTATGAGAAATTTTGTGGAATACTTACGTATAGCTTGTAAAGTGTTGATTTCTTTTTTATTATCAAGTTGTAGATAAGTGAAGTATTGATTTTCTAGATAAGGTATGCTATTTTCTTCAAATTTACCCTAGTTTTGGTTATGTTTTCGGGAATCAAATTTTATCTCGTCTCGAATTTTTCCTTTCATCGTGGTCAAAGTACCCAAAATTGTTTGACCAGATCCGGTACGGATCCCATATACACACAGACCTCAGCCATACTAGTGTCGTGTCGACACGAGTGCGGCACCTAAATTGCCGTGTCGAAGCAACATAGGTTATAGTTAGGGATCTCTTTCTTGGCAAGGTTGGAGTTTGGTTTTGTCTAAAACTTGCTGGTTATTATTGTTAGGGTGTTGAGAGTTTTTATTTTCTTTAAAAGTGATACTACCTGTCCAGCAATTTTTATCCTGAGGGTTCGTGATCCTCTGCTTGGCAGCAATGGTCGAATCAGCTGTTTTGGGTGATAGATTAGAGTCTTCATTTGGAGAATATTGATCTGTTGGCTTTTTATAAGGGCATGTAAATGCCCTATGACCAGTTCTTTCCCAATTGATGCATAAATTTGGGTATGCTTCATAAGCTAGTGATCGTTTATGCTCACTAATAAAGATATATGAAAGTAGGGTGTTCCCGATGGAACTTGTACGCATGTCCGAGCATATTTATCCCTGATGGCATTTATGGTGCAGTTGTCAATTCTCAGCAGATTCCCTATCTTGCTACCAATTTTTGTTAATATTTGAAGTCTGTATTAATCAGTAGGCAAGTCCTGCAATCTAACCCAAATTGCAGTGCACGTGTTGGTGGCTTCGGATGCTGCAAATCTCAGTTCCCATTTTCTGATAGTTAGGGAATGGCCTCCAATAAACCAAGGTCCCTCACGTAGTACTTTGTAATGAGAGGTTGGATAGAACTTCTCTTCTACAGCCTTGCTTGAATCTTTGCTAGTCAACTTATTCGATTTTTCCTTTGTTATGGCAGTGTATGCGATTATGGTGATTCGAAACTTAGTGGTGTTTCTTTGATCCTTTTTGGTGGTTTCATGGAAGATTGAGAAGAAATGGAGTTTTTAGCCACAGGAATGGAATCTTTTTCTTTGCTGGTTAACTTTTCTTAATTTGCATTTCGCGGCGAAGGTAACAGTGGCGGCGGCGGCAAAATGGTGGTGGATGGTGATAGGGAGAAGAAATGAAGTAGAGGAGATTTTCTTATATAAATAAATGTCTTCCACCGCCTTTTGTAGTTGTATTACATTCACCATGCCATGTCAGTAAAAAGTGCCTAATAGGTACACTTTATAAGTATTTCGAGTGTTAAATAGGAACAAGTTTATGTTGGAGTGTCAAAGTGGAAAATGCAGGCAAATTTAGGGCGCCGCTTATGATTTTGGCCTTGATTTCTTAATTTTTCCCTTTTTGGAAGTAAAGTTAATCAAATTACTATTTTCTATAGTAAGAAATATGATGAAGACATTTTGGAAAAAATTGTAGTAATCAGAGGAAAAATGTATGACTTTCTGAATAAGAGCAGCTTCATTATTTTTAAGATAGGAAGTAACATATTTCATGAGCTATCTAACTAAATTACTAACACTTCTTTCGAACCGGTGATTCGCAAGGTATCCAATCTCTGTGATGTTGCTGAGACATATTGTAATTTAGAAGAGAAAGGGTGAAGCAGTCATTCTTCGACCTTCCAGTTTGGGCAGGGTCCCCTCGGGAGCTTGTTACTTTTTTATGTGTAGAAGAGAATTCTGGACAAGAATGAAGAGTTATAGAGGATGATTCTCAATTTTGTATAGGATGATTCATAGCTTCGGATTATTATATTTTCCTATTATCTGTATGTAGTTATTTCACTTTGTAGGAGTTTTATGTTTCTAGGAGCTTATGATGGATGTTGAATATCTTCAAAGACGTGTTGCTATGGTAGCTCGATGTACTTTAATAATTCTATAGTTTTCTTTTCTCAAGTGAAGATACCGTTATGAGCTTTGCCCCTGTTATCATATTGCAGTTCTGATTGTGCCCAGTTATTCATTGTAGCCATGATCTGTAACAAGCCTAAGTATAGCTGTTAGTATTTTCGGTGTTGGTAATTGCCTTCTTGTCCTCTCGTAGGAAATGAATTGAAGAAATGAGACCCAACCGTAAGCACTTCCTGTGCAAGTTCTTCATGAACCAATAAAAGGTGAAAGAAAGAAAGCAATTGATCCAAACACTCTGGTTTAGCATTTCAATTGCAGATAGTTCTACCAGCTCTAAGATTTAACAATGCAAAGGAAGATTTGATCATAACAAAAACTTTGCTAAATACGTCAGAAAACAGCAGACCAGTTTAATGAAGTATTGTCCCAACTTTTCAGTTTTGTCATTAGTCCAGAAGTCTAGAAAAATAATATCAACAAGTTTGAGAAGTTTATTTAAAGATACAGACTCCTTTGCAGCACTTGCCAAGTATCTATCACAAAATTTTTCATGCATTGTCACCTTTCTAGGTAGAAGATAAGATACGTACCAAATTACCAGTTTTTGGACCAATGCCTTCCAAATATGATCACCCCTTAGAGGATTTTACTAAAGGTGAAAGATACGGCTACTTGTGCACTAGGTGTCTTCTAAGAGTCAAATATAACATACAGTCCAGGCTCGGTGTTAGTGCATATCCCGCCTTCTAATGGTATTTTTGTCTTCATCTAATGTCTGTTCGGAACCAGTATTCTTTGCCACTTATGGTTTTCGGGCGCGGTCGTTTTGCTTGGATGTCTTCTATGTTTCCAGATGGTCAAAAAGTCAATTCGGGCTCACATGTAGGGATGTCAATGGTTCGGTTCGGCCGGTTATTTTATAAAATTTGTACCATATCAATTTTTCGATTATTCTATTATGCATAACCAAAATTAGACTCTTAAAAACCGTACCAATCATGTCGGTTTCTCTTCGGTATCCATTTTCGGTATTTTTTAAATGTCACTTAAAAATCACTAGTAGAAGCAGAATACAACAGCGTACTTTTATAGGACTTAGTAAAACTCTCTAGATATTTTTACTATTTAAAGGGTGATGAATTAAGAAAACATGAAAGATGGCCAGAGTATAGATCCATCCACTATTCTACAGCAGCGTAAAAGGAACTAAGCAAAGACGAAGAAAATATAAATCATACTAGTGGAAAGATATTAAGTAAGTTGGGACACAAGAATAAAATCTATAGAAGATTAAATATTCGAAAATATAAATTTAAATCAAATATTCAATACATTCTAGTTTGCTACTCATAATTGCTAGAATACTTTGTGTCTTGCTAGTGAATATGTTGGATATATAATTTAGTTTCAATAGTAGTATAATAGTATGAGAATTAGGATTTTGAGTTTAATTACTTGTTGGCCTTGTAACCGTTTTCATAATTTCAAGGTCCAAAAAAGAATTAAATGTTTTATTATTTTTTAAACTTAATGTATAAATATATTTTTTTCTTATAAATTTATTTGGTACGGTTCGGTATTTTTTTGATTTATTTTTATAAAATAAAAATCTATCCTAATTATCGGTACAATTATAGATTTATATAAAAACCTATGATTTATTAAAAGAAACCTAAAAATCGGTTCGGTGCGGTGCGGTTCGATGGTTTAGTCAGTTTTAAAATATCCATTGACACCCCTACCCACATGGTCAAAACCCGAGTCAAGGAATAGATTCCGATTATCCATAGCCCCAAGAGTCCAAATATGTATTTAGTTTTCAAATCCAAGTCCAAATTATAGCTCAAAACCTTAATTTTCACTTTCTTATATTGTAGGCAAAAACTCCCAAATTTACCTCAAGATTCTATATTTTGGGTGTTATTAATCCATGTCGAATCTTGAAATAATACAAAAAACGAGTAGAAATCACTTATCCCAAAGCCTTGTGTGAACATCTCCAAACCAAAATCGCCCCTCTCCAAGTCCAAGATTCAAAATATGAGAGAATGAGATAAAAATCCTAAAATACCACTTAATACCCAGCTGCAGATGTCGCATTTGTGACAAGGGGTTCGCAAATGCCACCCTTATAGAAGCAACATTGAGCTTGTAAATGCAAACTGATCCCAGAGCAGCAAAATATTTACGAATCCTAATCCTGGAAATATAGCATCCCACTTTTTTTACTACCCAGGACTTCAATATATTTAGAACGTCGCAAATGCGACCATGGTCCTCGCAAATGCGACCAACCCTCGTAAATGTGGAGCATCCATCGCAAAAGTGACACCAGCTTCACAAATGCGAATCTAGCCCTGGTCCCATATTGCAAATGTGAGCTAAAGCCTGCAAATGCGGTCCATGCATCTGCGAGCAGGTCAATCGCAAATACGATGACTGCAGCACCAGCAAAATCCCAACTTCTAAATCAACCCAAAACGAATATGAAATTCAACCGAGCCCCTCGGGCCCTACTCCAAATATCTACACAAGTATATAAACTTCGTACAAACTCACTCGTAAGCTCAAAATATCAAAATAGCATCCACAACCAAGAATCAAACACCAAAATCCATGTTGCATGCCTTCAAGTTCAACAACTTCAACATTCCCAACCAAGCATCCGATTCATGCTTAACCAACTTGGATCGCAACCAAAATTTTCAAACAAATCCTAAACAAAAAGAACTTACTTCAAGGCCTGGAACACCATCGGAACCCGGTAACACCAAAGTCAACTCCTGGTCAAACCTATGAACTCTCCAAACCTTTAAATTGTCAACTTTCGGCAATTAGAGCCAAAATCCTCTAGGAGCCTCCAAATCTAATTCCGAACGCACACCTAACTTCAAAATCATCATACAGACTTCTAGGAATCATCAAATCACCAATCCGAGGTCGTCCATTTGAGCTCCGTTCCCCCTTTTTTTGATGCTTCTAGTATGTTTGTTTGTTGTTTTGTGACTTGTGGGGTCGGGAAGGTTTGAGAGAGAAGATGCTTAGTCTCATTTTGGAAGCTAAAGTATAAGTGTTGACGGCCAATTTTGACTCTCCCTTTTAAAGTTAATTTATTTTCACTTAAATTTTTACAGTAAATGTTTTGAAAGTATTTTCCATCAATAAATACTATTTTATAGAACTTCATTAAATATTAGTTTCAAAATTGATCACTCAGTATTAGCATCGTGTAATTACAAATATACCAACTATTTCCTAAAATACATCATATAGGCTTTATAATTAAATTAATGAACCACTCCTTAATTTCTAGATTAAATAGACTACTATGGCAATAATTTGAAATTAGTGTAGTAAATAGAAAAATAAGATATTTTATTATTAACTAATTATAGTAATTAGTAGTGTATTTGATAGTTTTAATTTCTATTACATTTATTGAAATTATTTAAGTTTATTATTTTTAAAGGGGCTAAAGAATGAAATGGCTACAGTTGCAAAAATCCAATCAAATATAAATTGGCTATTTGTCAAATTAATTCCAGCCCAAATATCAGGCGCAAAACAATATCCGATCCAGTCCAAACACCCCTCTCTAATCCAACTTGGCAATTCGTGTCCCTCTCCCTGAACTAATGAGATTGCGCCGCGTCACCCTCCTTTATCACTAACAAAACAAACACACATGCATCTGAGCCGTTGGTTCATCTGATCAACGACTCATATTTATTCTCTAATTTTTTTGATTTTTAAAGACCCACCCCCAGAGATCTCATCTCCACCGTCCAAATCCCATGATCCAATGGCTACCAAAATTCCTCCCCAAAAATCTCAAATAACCGAATTATCAGGGCCGTTAATCATCAGATCCAACGGCACAGATCATATCTCCTATCTTTAACCTTAGAGACAACCCCTAATACCCCAAAACCCTAAAATTTTTTCCTCCTTCACAGTCGCATCTTTTTCCCCTTCATCTCTCTTGTCTCTCAACCTCACAAGCCAAATCAATCACCAGACCTTGCACAAATTCATCAAAGATTCATCTCCTTTACCTTCCCTAGCCGTGGTTCCCACTGAAATTTTCCTCTCTCATCATCAGAAACTTAAAACCCCCAAATCTGAACCCTAACTCCCAAAGATGAAACCTCAAATCGCCATTGATCTTTCAAATTCGTGGCATGCATGGTCATTTGTTTTGCTCCCGTACTTCGGATCTCGTCACTCTTTCCATTTTCACCATTCGATTTCAAAAGCCCTAATCAAAGAAGTTAGACTGAAAAGGTGAAACTTCCATTTGCCAGATTTCTTCCTCTGTCTTTTTCAAATCGAAGCAAGCCTGATAATCTAGCTGGCACCCAGAGGTCAAATGCAATGACTTATGGATATTAGGGTTCTGACCAATGGTCTCTCATGCCTCAACGGTCGGCCTCTCACTTCTCTCCTCTCAGGGTAAAATCCTTAATGATTTCCCCTCTATCCCCAGATTTTTCTCTCAATCTTGCTTGCTTCACTTGGCAATCGTCACTTTCCACTACAGAATTTGAATTTTTGCTGAAACCCTAAGCCATTAATGGCACTATAAAAAGGGTTTTCAATGCTCTCACCAACCAGACCTTACAGACCAACAAGAACTAAAACCCTAATACGAGTATCAAAACTATCAAGATTTCAAAAGCTTAAGGCTCTCTCTCTCTCTCTCTCTCTCTCTCTCTCTTTCTCTCTCTGATTAATTTCATTCTTTTGTTTCCAAGTTCCTTCATTGCTCAAGAGTTTGAAACTTTGATTCTCATACAGCTAAGTTAAAATCCAGTTTGGTTTACTGCCCAAGAGGAGGTCAGTACACCTCCATCCATTCTCTTTAATTGTTTCATTCAAAAATCATGAGCGTGCTACTGTGTTCATGTTAAATGCTTCGTTTATAATATTTGTATATAAAAATTTATTTTTGGTTCATCATGACTTACTGATAATCTGTGATAAGCTGTTGTATTTATTATTGGTCAAGTAGTTGTATGACTTCAATCTCTGAAATTGAATAGCCTACATGATTAATCTGCATAATGATTCTCACATCCACTTAGACTTTAGATCATCCTACAATGCTTTATTATAGTCTTCATGTTTATATGTTGTATTTTCCTGAGTTCTGTTACTCTGTATTTAGGTTATGCTATAGTCTTCATGTTTATCATGTTGTAGTCTTCTGAGTTTTGCCATACTGTACTTGGTTGTTTCTGTTCATCATGCCATATTCTTTGAGTTCAGTCATGCTATATTTAGGGTTGTTGTTGCAGTCTTCATGCCTATCATGCCATGTTCTTTTGAGTTCTGTTATTCTAAACTTGAATTGTTGTTAGACGATCCTAATTGAAACAGACATGAAAGTATATAGTATGATTCTGCATCATTTGGTCATGGCTTGTGAAGTCTGAATATTCAAAAAATTCTTTACTTCTTCACATGAATGCTTGCTAACCCTTAAGTGTTCTTTGAGTCCTCTTTATGACTGTTCCACATCCATGTCTAATTATTAGTTGCAAACAGTCCCACTAGGATGAATTTTCCTGTGAATATCAGTGGTATTTGCTATGATCAGCCTACCTCTTGTGAGTTAGATTATAGTTGTTCCTATTGTGGTTGAATGCTGGCTGTTTCTGTAATTTGAATATGGCTCTACCATGTTTAGCTATTCAACCTAGTCCGTCCAACTGATTTAAGTCTGTTTAAGTATGATGTTTCCCCTATTCTTAACCCCCCTAATGGTATAGATAACCTGGTTCTCTAAATGTTTGAGACTCATCTTGTCTTGTGAGAATATAATCTAGATTGAAATTTTTGTATGTGTGGAAGTTTGGCATGAACCTTTATTTATCTTTCATGACTTTATATTTTGAACACTGTTTTGAAGTCATACTCAGTCCTCTATTTCTCCTGTCATTTTGGATTGAATCTGGTATCAGAAGTTTTCTATTGTTGCTGGTTGAGTGCAATAACTTGCTTATGTCATTGTCTGAATCTTTACTAAGGATCTCAAAGGATTCAAGTAATGTTATTAACCTATGCGTATGCTCATGTCAAACTAATTTGTGATCAATGTTGAGGCATTAGCATCTATATCTCAAAGTTGTTACAATTCTAAACTATGTGGTCTGTGAGATGTATGACTTATGTTGTTTGATTTTTAGCAACAATAGAATAAGTGTTTCCGTTGTCATATGTGCTTAGAACTTGACTTTTAAACCTGTTCAATATGTGTTTCACTCACTTAATACTGAAGTATAGTCATGCTGTCTCTATGAATTTTTTTTTTCTAAGTTATTTTGTTAAGAAGGAGTCTGCTCATATGGTAGGAAATGTCTCATATGGTAGGAAATGTCATAGTAGTTGGTTTGCATTGGAAGGGCCTCATTGGCATTTTCAAACCTATATGGAAGAATTAGTCGTTAGTGGTTAAAAGTGTTTGGGAGTAAAGTTTAACTCTAGGTTGGGTTACTCTCCCTGGCACAAGCATTGCCCTGGGGCTTGAGACCCTTGGGAACTTTGAAATGTCAGGGGATTCAAAGGGGGTATCGGCCTTGAGTATAATTCTCTCCTTAGCTTTTAATTCATTGACACTTATGTGAGACCCCATGTTATGTTTTGAAGCCAAGCAAGTTGCAAAATAAAAGTCGGCGAAAGTTATCATAAATTTCTCTAATAAATTTTCTAAACTTTGGGTCAAATGTATCAGACCATTTCTCCCAATATATAGAGATTTATGGGACCCACCACCTACCGAATCGAAGGTCTACGCATCTAGTTTGCAACCAAAAAAACCTCACATCAAACTGACATTGGAGTAAAAAGTTATGATCGTTTTACTGCAGATTATCCAGGCTGAAACCGGGTCGCGAACCGGGTTGGGTCAAGCAAGTAGCATAAGTCGGCAAGTTCGACTTTTCAGACCTAAAAACATTTAACTTTCGTTCTAAAACAGTAAGCAAGCTTAAGAGAAGGGTCCATGATGTCCTTGAGTGATTAAGGTGCGTTTTTAACGATTTCTACCGTTAAAATTTGCCCCCGTGCCTAGAAACGTAATCTCTACGCTTTGCAATCGTTTCCCCATTCTATTAGCTATGTTTGGAGCTATTCTTAGAAGATATGAATTTGATATCCTTGCTGGTTTTTCAGGTTTTATGCTTGGTTTTCCAAGGTAATCATCTTGGAACTCTTTTATGATCATTTTTACAAAGTTCTACGGACGTTTCGTCAAGTTAGGGTTATATGGCAAATCTGCTGATTTAAACTCAATAATGAACTGTTTATAGGTGTGTATAAGCTGTATATATAGAGTTTTTGCGAAGCTTAGGACGTAAGGAATAAATTCTGTGAAGGAACTACAGGCATTCGGACGTTCGTTGGAAAGGTATGTTAAGGCTAAGCTCCGTCCTTCTTTTTAGCACGAATTCTGGGAAATTCCTAAGACATCAAATGTGACATTTTACTATTTTATTGTCAGAAAGACCTTCTGTGAAAGGCATTGGGATTGTAGCTAGAGTATTTTCATGATGCTATTAGGTTGATATTCCACTCATTCAGTTAAATAGGGTATTCGACATCTATATATGTCATTTTGTCGGCTTTCTTTACTATATGTCTAGATATATGAATTCTTATTCATCCTTGGGTTGTGTGGCTAAATAAAAAAAGATTTAAAAGTCGAGTTAATTTTTCAATCTTATTCAAAAGAAAAGAAAGCATACAAGGTTCCACGAAACAATTGTATGCGATACGAATGTGATTATGAGATCATGAGAATAAGAGTACCTATGAGCCAAGATTGGCTAAGTTCTTGTTATGGCCTACTATGTGCATACAAAGTTCATATCATACATAGCATATTGTGCATGGACTTCGAGCTATAATCGGAGGTAAGGGGCCTAATTGCTCGAAAAACTATATATATTGTACAGATGGCCACGGGTTGGCAATATGATACCAGTTAGCTACCGGAAGAGACCGCCATTGCTAGCATTTGGTTGGGTATGTCATGCATTTGCATTACTATATATGTATTCACGACATACGATTACACGAACATACCATGCATATTTGATTACTATGAAGTAGGATGTCGGCCATGGAGGCTATCAGAGTTTCAGTGTCAAGTGGTATCTCTATTACTTCGTTTACATCAGCTATGTATGACTCTACTGCCTGCCTTACATACCAGTGCATTTTTACTCGTACTGATGTCCCGTTGCCTGGGGACACTGCATTTTTGTTTTGTGCATGCAGGTCTAGATAGGGACTCTGATCGACCCCTCCGCTAGGAGTTCGAGGTTCAGCTGTGAGTTGGTAACATCCACCTCTTCCTGGAGTTTACATAGAATGGTTACTTTTTTTTTTATACAGTTTGGGTATAGTCGGGGCCTTGTCTCGACGGTGCTTGTGACACTCTTAGAGGCTATTATGGACACAGTATTTTGGGTTTCTTTTTTTTTTCTTTTTTATAGCTTTCAGTTTTCAGCCCATAGGCTTGGCATGTATATATATGTGTGTAGGCATGTATGTCTCCAATCGAGGCCTCGTCGGCCAACTAGTACTTTATTATTTTGGCTCGTCTACCTTTGTTATATGGCTTATTATTATTCAGGTCATGACCTTAATGGTCCAGGCTTAGTATTTCAGATGTTGTGCTGCCCGATCTGTTGGGCCCTCAGTTTAGTTAGCTAGTACGTTTAGTGGCTAACTCGATCGAATATAGTATCGAGCGCCAGTCGTGCCTCCCCTAGTTTGGGACGTGACAACTTATTACTCTCTTTAGTGTTTAATGACAATGAAAGGTGTTGAATGTGAATCATTTACTAGGCATAACTTCCACATTAGTATGACATTTCTTAGTATTTAAATACTACCAGTGATCTTAATTTTATTATTTGCTTACGAATTTCATATATGATTATGTATATAGTGCTGTCATTCTAATGAACTTCTTTTTTTTGGACAAGTACAATGATTTGGGTCTGCTGAGTTCTGTCGGAACTCAAGTCCAAGTCCAGCTCTGCTATGGTCCAAGATCTGCCATTGCTCGTTCCTGTTACTGCTGGTCCAACCTTTTGAGGACCAAACCTCCCAGAGTCACTTATTTCCCTTCGCTTCTTTATTTACTAATTTTGTTATTCTCTAGTTGCACTATGTCGTTAATATTTGTTATATTTTCTGTTGTTTTATCTCATATGTATATGAAAATTATATATTGGATTGAATGCTTTATTTTATCTTTTAGCTCACCTAAAATAACTTAGGCAAGCCTTAAAGAATCTAGGATTAAAAGAGGCATTAGTTAGCAATTAATTCTATGCTTTGTTATCAATTCATCATGCCTTGCTAACTTTTTTCTTAAAGATTTTTGAAGCCCTAGGGCTTAACAAAGGCAACAGTCCCTCTTTCAAAAAGGAAAAACAGAATTGTCACGATTTTAATCTTCCAAAAGTGAATCAACTATTTCGAAAAGATAAATACTGCTGCCCCAAAAGCAAAGGCTTTCGAACAAGTTTTCCATTTGAAACCAAAGGTACATCTTAGGATCACTTTCACAATAATTTCACCACATTAGAATAATATATGCATCAGGAAACAAATGCATTAAATTAGCTTCTTTGAACACTTTCATAACAAGCGTTCCATGTTTCAAAGTTCTTTTTCAAGTGTATATATATACTAACACTAATTTCCTAAAGGCTTTTCTTTAAATCCATCTTCTTTAAACCACACTCTTCCTTTATAAATATTATGGTAAGCTGTACTATTTTGAACACTATTAAAGCTTAGTACAAATAACTAGTCCTAAATTTAGTCTAAGTCCTATGGAGCTACCTCAGTTAGATTTTAAGGGGTGCTTACCACCTTCCCCTTAGAAGAACAAGAACCCTTATCCATAATCTCACCGGTTAGCAGACTTGTAAAGAACAATGACTTTAAAAATTAAATAGGTACCCTAGTATACCTTTAAATATTAGGTGGCGACTCTCTTTCATCAACAAGAGAGAAATTACAAATTGAATCTTGTTTTGACTAGTGTAAAATAGGGTGCAATAGTAAGAGTTGAACATAGTTTGACTTTTGTGAAAACGACCTCGGATTAGTGATTTGATAGTTCCAGTAGGTTCATATGATAATTTTTGACTTGGGCATATATTCGGAATTGGATTTGGAGGTTCCTAAGATATTTTGGCACTATTTGCCAAAAGTTGATAATTTGAAGGTTTAGAGAGTTCCTAAGTTTCACTGGTGGTTGACTTTGATAATATTGAATTTGGATTGTTGTTCCGGAAGTTGAATTAGGATCATTTTGTCATTTGGGACTTATGTGTAAAGTTTAGAAGTAATCTGGATTGGTTAGGCTTGAATCTGATGCTTGGTTAGAAGTTTGGAAGTTGATGAACTTAAGAGAAGCCCAACTTGTGTTTTGTTCGTCGATTCTTGGTTTGATGTTAGTCGTGGTGTTTTGTGAGCATTTAGAAAAGTTTGGATAAGGTATTGGGACTTGTTGGAATGATTGGATGGGGTTCTAGAGATGACTCGGGTGTATTTTAGGGTGGTTTCAGATCATTTCTCTTTTGTTTGAATCGCGGTCACAGAGCTTGTCTCACGATCGCGGAGAAGGGGAGCTGGCAGAGAGAATTTCCTCTTCGTGTTCGCATAGAGGTAGGAACTGGAGTATCGCATTCGCATACAGGGGGATGCATTTGTGATTGAGTGGTGCTAGGCAGAAGGATTGACTTCACATTCGCCGGAGACTTTGGTCTTCACGGTCGCGAATGTTGTGTTGCGATCGCGATGCATATCACCGGGCAGAACATTAAGTGTTATATCTCGGAATTTTACCCATTCTCTCATATTTTGAACCCTAGACTTCGAGAGGTGATGATTTTGGAGAGCAAATTCATTACTACATTGGAGGTAAGTAATTTTTACTTGAATATGGATTTATATCTTAATTTCTCAAAGATTTCCATACCTAAAACATGGATTTTAAAGGAAAATTTGTGGTTTTTGTCTAAAACTTAAGAGGATGTACTTTGGGGATTTGAAGGACGATTTGGATTCAGTTTTATAATCTAATCATATATTTGGACTCGTGGGTTATGAGTAGTCGGGATCTACCCCTTGACTTGGGTTTTGATCGTGTGAGCCCGAGGTTGACTTTTGGGATTCGATTAAAGATCTATACTTTATTGTTTGTGATTATTTTCTATGGTTTTATTTGATGTTATTGAGTTGTTTTTAACTAGATTCAGGTCTTTTGGAGTTGAAGTTGGAAGGTAGGCGATTGTTGCTTGATTTTAACTTACCAGGCGGAGGTAAGTCTCTTGTCAATCCTTGCAAGAGGAAATTCTCCCATGGGTTATGTGTTTGCTACTTGATTCATGATTTAGGAGACAAGTATATGCGAGGTAACGAGCGTATGTGCATAGTTAGATTTAGACCATATCTGGTATTGTTGACTTGAGTTGTGCTTTGTTGGATTATGTAAATTGTTATCCATATTCAGATTGATACTATGACTATGTGATAATTCATATTCATAATTTAGGAGCATGCCTTGGGTTATGATTTACTGATTTGATATGAATCATTGTTTTGCCATGTCGAGCTTTATTATAAATTCATAGTCATATACTTGCTTTATTTGCTCCATGATTTTTGATGATTTTTTTGGCCTAATTAACTCATGATAATAATATAATTAAGCTAGTACACATTAAATAGCTTATTGAGCCATTGTGATAACTTGAGTTACAAGATTTGCGAAAGCCATATGAGCTTTTATTTGCATTCTTATTATCATGTCTTGTGCCGTTTTATTATATCATCTCCTACCCATATACACGAGTGAAAAAAGTGATTATTGAGAAAAGTTGAGGACTTTTGCACTACGGGCACTTGAGCATATATTGGTATTAATTATTTGGTTAATGATCATTCTCTTGGATTATGAATTTTTCCCGCCGGAGTCAGGTAATTACCCATGTTACCTTGGGCCATGTGAACGTATGTACCCGTGATTCTTTTGGTGCTTATTGGACACGTGGCATGTGTCAGGCACATGGATTTGTGCTGTGAGTTGTCGAGAAAGGGATCCTGAGCATGCATATGTATATTTTCTTAGAATCATCCTATGAATTTATGTAAGTATTATTGACGAGTATCATGTCTTATTCGAGGGTTAGGATGCTGATATCTTATTTGATCTCTGTTATTGTAGCAGCATGCCTAAATTTTGTATGAACTGTGTTTGAGCTTTTATACTCATTTGAGGATATCATGCTTAGATTCATGTTGATTTATTATTTCATCTGATTATTTGATTGTTAGTGAGTGTCGGTGTTGACCACTCGCCACTACTTCTTCGAGGCTAGACTTGATACTTACCGGGTACCATGGTTTACACTTGTACTATACTTTTATATATTTTGTGCAGGTTCTGAGGCTGGTGTAGATGACATTCATCCAACACAGTAGGTGGACTTGTGGAGACTTCGTGGTGAACTGCTTTACTTGATCGATTAGCAGCTCATGAAGTCCCCCTCCCTACTTATCTCTTATGTCTATCTATTTTATTCAGGCAGTCAGTGATTCCTATGATTTTACATACTCTTGTTAGATGCTTGTGATGATTGCGACATCCGTGTTTTGGGCAGTATAAGCAGTTTTGGTCGTGTTTAGACCCCCCCCCAGATAGATTACCTAAGTTATCAGTTTGAGATTATTCTGTTTCTTATCATATTGAGTATTTTGTTAAAATTTAATTAATCTGCTTTAGATTTATGATTGTTATTGTGTTGGCTTGCCTAGCGAGCATCACGATCTTTGGTGGGATTTCGGGTTGTGACAGCAACTTAAGCTTTCAAAATGAGACTAAGTGTCCAAAGTCCGACTCAAACCTTCACGAAACTAAATCAACCAACCCCGCAAGTCACAAAGCTTCAAACACATACACAGAAAGTATCAAATAGGAGTACAGAACTCCAATACACAAAATGACCGACATAATCATTATATTATTTAGTAACCATGACAAGTAAATTGGATGGGAGAAAGTATCTGGTAAGGTATTTATACATATTTTCGGAAATGAATTAATGGCCTTATTCATAAGAAGATTGTCTAAAATATGCCTAATAGCTCCTTAAATGTATTACTTAATCAACACACAACTAAGAATTGTCAGGATTTAAAAAAAAGTAAGAATTGACTTGTTATTTTTTAAACTGTCAAATATTTAAAAAGCGCCTATTTTTTTTTTGGCAAAATATAAATTTTATTAATCGAAGCAAATTACAAAAGTGGAGGGGACATAAACCTTACCTCCCATAAAAGAGTGAATGTACATTTAGTCATCCTAGTATGATAACTAAATATACCTAGAATGTAGTAAGTTGTTAAACCTATGGCGATTGTCTATTTTATAATGATAGACAAACGTATGTACAAAAGCAAAACGAGAATGTTCTAGGTCAGCTATACAAAAAAGTACATATGTTGATGTTTCTATTGTGTGATTTGGAAAGGTGATCATTTGTATGTGCATATGAAGTCTATCTATGATTACTAGAGTTCTCAAAAGTGTAACAAAAAGGTGTAGGCTGTCTTCAAGTTTGCTTTGGCATGAGTGGGGAAAGCAAAGCTGAAGATAGGATTCTAAGTCCACCTTGTAATTAGGTGACAGTGTTGTTTGTGATGTTTAATGAGTAATGCTCTAAGTGCTGCTGCAGGTTCTGGAGTTAGAATGGTGGCTTGTATGCTGAGTCTGCTGCTGTTTAATGTGTGTCTGTGACTTGTGTCTTCTGTTAGGATGTTTGATGTGCTCTCTGCTTATGTGAGGGTTGCTATTCTGTTTTGGTTCCTGTTGCTTCCTTTGGTAGCCTGTTGATGATGCTTCTATGTCTTGTAGATGCTTATATCTTGATGTGCTGCTACTGTTTTGATGTGTGTTGTGTGATTTCCAGTAGTGCATTGTAATTGTAGCAGTCCATGATGATTGCTGCAGTTGCATTAGATTGAGCACCCTGCGTGCTAATACCACACCTTGTAACTGCAGTAATGATCTGGGCCATTTCAAGCTGTTTGCTGTGTTGTAGAGGATGCTGAGTTCATTAGCTGAGTTGGTGTTTGAATTATGGTTTTTCTGAAGTTTGTCTTGCTGTTAATGGTGTGTTAGTTGGTTGTGGCTTGTGTGTTGCTGTTTTATGACTTTGTGGTCATCTATGTCTACTACTGAGTGTTGCTTTTGTTGTCTGTCTGTTGGATGAGCTTCTATGTCCTGTGGTTGCTGCTGGCCTGATGGTTGCTTGTTCATGCTGCTGTTCCAATGTGGCTGTGTGCTGGCTGGGTTCCAGTGATGTATGGTGGCCGGGAAGATCCATGATGATTGTTGTAAATGTAAGAGATTGAGTACTGAAAGTACTAATACCACACCTTGCATTTGCAGTAATGGTCTGGACCCAATCCAGTCATCTGCAGTATTGAAGGAGCTGTTGAGTTCAATGAAGGCTTGCTGCTGCTGGTGTTTGTGTGGATTGGGAGTTTGTCTTGACTGCTGCACTTGAGGGGTGAGGGTGGAGTTGCTGAGTTTCTTCTATTGCTGGCAGTTGCTTTGCTGAAATGAGCATCTGTGGTCTTTTGATTTAGTAGTGTCTTGTTTGAGCTTGTTGGATTCCTCATTGAGTTGCACTAAGAGATTGTGTGCATTTGGGATGTTGCACATTGCTTCCTGAGTAGTGAGCTGGCTCCAGGAGTGAGTCATGATGAAAATAGGGCTAAGTTGTTTGTGTGATTGCAGTATCTTTGTGAGAGTTTCTTCTGCTGCTGCTGTGCTCTTGCTTTGTTGCAGTGTTTGTGCTGCATTGTTACACTCCAGTTCTTCTTTCCTGCAAATAGCAAAAAACCAGTTAGTATATCCTGCTGGTGCTGGTGCTGGTGCTGCTGTACTCTTGCTTTGCTGCAGTGTTTGTGCTACATTGGTATCTTCTTTCCTGCAAACAGCAAAAAACCAGTTAGTATATCCTACAAAAGATAGCAGCATGTTAGTGTAAGGCCATTGTCTTAGCCCCCTCTGTTCTTCCATGAGCTTTTTGCTGAATTCATGCCTTGCTTTGATCAAGCAGTGTGCCTGCAGGATTAGTAAAAATGTTAGTAAGGCATTGTTTAATCTCAGGCACTTGTTGGTGATCTTTTGTGCAGTTGGGAGATTGTGTGTCTGTGGCTTAGTGTAGGACCACTGCCTCCTTTTCTTGCTTGCTATTTTGCTACCTTTACTCTTATGCATGGGCATTGCAGTTTGTCTTCATTTAGTATCCTTCTACCCTGTGTGCCTAGCTGCCAGAGGTCATAGCACTCAATTCTCCCAAATTCCGGTGCATAGTTTGCTAGATGGTCAGCTAGTTTATTTCCTTCCCTGTATATGTGTGTCACATTGAGTGTAAGGGCTTCTTTTAGTTGCAGTATCTTTTCCACTTGTTCAGTTATGCACCATGGTGGCTTCCAAATGCCATTGATAGTGTTATTTAATAGCATTGAGTCTATTTGCAGCCATATGTGGGAGTAGCTTTGTGATCTGCAGAACCTTAAAGCCTCCACAATGGATGTTGCTTCTGCTATTGTGTTTGTTCCTTTTGGAATTTCTGTGCTAAGTGCATATCATTTCTCACACAGTAGCCTATTGAGCTCCTTCTTGGGTTCCCTTTTGATGCCCATGGGAAATTCCTATATAACTTTATTGAATTTTAATCTTGGAGTGTAATTTTCCATCATGTGTAGAAGATCTTGCCATTTGTGTGGGATATTTATTCCTGGTTTTCTGGTTTGGACTAGTGCTTGTAATGTTGTGGAAACTTGATAGATGACTCTGCTAACTGTAACTGTTTCTCCATGTTTGCAGCTATTTCCTTCTTTTCCAAAGTTCCCACACAATGCCGGAGGGAACAGCCTGCAGCACTGGTTTAAGTCTAGGGACTGTTTATGATGTCCAACATTTGGTTATTGCTTGATGGAAGGATAGGCCCTCAAGTGCTATTCCTGCTCTTGGTAGGAAATACTGCCACACTTTGGGTTCAGTGCTGGATGTAAAGAAGAGGTGCACCAAGGTTTCCTCCTTTGGTCCTGTGCAACACCAGCATCTTGATGGCATTTGATACCGCATTCTTTTCATGAAATCATCTAAAGGCAGTTTCGCCTTCCAAACTCTCCACATGAAGAAAGCAATTTTGAAGGGAGTCCTTTTACCCAGATCATCTTGTAGGCTCTTCTGGGTTCATCCCTTCTTCTGAGGTACTGCCAAGCAGATTTGACACTAAAGTGTCCTTGAGTTTGTAGCATCCAGTATGGTGTATCCATGATGTCTCCCCTGTTTGGAGGCTTTATTAATTCCACTATGTGTATTGCAATTTCATGTGGTAAGGTCTCTGAAAGTGTATCTACATTCTAGGTACCATCTTGCAGGACATCATTTACATTGTGTATTGAGTCATCAATTGCAAAGTCTGCTGGCACTATGAAGTAGAGTGCTCCTAGACCAGTCAAGTTGTCATACCAGAAGAGTGAGGATCCCATTCTTGTTTGCCAGATGATTTGATGCTCTATGTTCTCTCTGCATTCTAGCATTTTCTTCCATGCTTGTGATCCCTTTTTCCACGGGACTATTAATGCATTGAGTTTTTTTGCAGTATTTTTGACACATGTATGCACTCCAGAGGCTAGGCTTAGTTCTGAAATTCCACCACAGCTTACAGAACATGGCTTTGGACATATCATGTAATGATCTGAAGCCTGCCCTCCCTTCATCACAGGGCATACATAGTGTGTTCCATGAGGACCAATGTCTGCTGCTTCCTCCCACAGAACTGCTCTAGAAAAATTGGGCAAAGAGCTTATGAAGATTGTTTATTACCTGTTTTGGAGGGTTAACAGCTGATAATAGATGTAATGGCATTCTTTGGAGTACATGTTTGATCAATATTGCTCTGCCTCCTATATAAAGTAGTTTTCCTTTCCAAGACTGTAATCTATCATGTACCTTATTGACAATGTCTTGGTAATAGATTATCCTTCTTCTAGAGTAGAAGATGGGGCAGCCAAGATATGTGAATGAAAATTCCTGCCTTCCAATGCCAGTGATTCTTTCCACCTTTTCAATCACATCATTACTGGCAGAGTGATGCATATATACAGCAGACTTGCTTTTGTTAATCAGCTGCCCAGATGCTGCTTCATATGCATACAAAACCTCCATTATCAATTTTAAGGAGGTGGCATCAGAAGAGGAGAAAATGATTGTGTCATCTGCATATGATAGGTGATTGATTTTTGGGCTCCATTTGGACAGCCCAAAGCCACAGAAATAAATTTTTAAGTGCAGAGCATTTAATCCCCTTGGGAGGGCTTCAGCAGCCAGGATGAACAGAGTAGGTGATAGTGGATCACCTTGTTTAACTCCTCTTGTTGGTTTGAAGAAGCCATGTGATTGACCATTGATGAGCACTGAGTACCAGTTATTCCTAATGGTATCAAAGACCAGGCCAATGAAAGCTTCATTAAACCCCATTTTCCTTAGTATTTTTGACAGAAATAGCCAAGATAGTCGATCAAAAGCTTTCCAGTTTGATTACAACATTTGGCCCTGCTCTTGTTCTTAGGCCAATGTCTGTGATGATTTTCTGTGCTAGAAGGACATTTTCAACTATTGTCCTGCCCTTTACAAATCCTGCTTGTTCTTGAGAGATGAGAGTAGGCAGTATTCCAACCATCCTTTCATGTATGACTCTTGAGAAGATTTTATTGATGAAGTTGCTAAGACTTATGGGCCTTATGTCAGAAAATGTTACCACCTCTTTCTTCTTGGGAAGTAGTACCAAATTTGTGTGTGTTACACATTTTGGTAGTTGTCTTCCTGAGAAGAATGCTTTAACCATGTTATGTATGTCTTCACCAATGATTTCCTAGCAAGTATGGTAGAAGGAGCCTGTGAAGCCATCTGGTCCCCCTGCACTTTCACCATTCAAGCAGAAGACAACATGTTTGACTTCTTCTTTTGTAGGTGGCTTGATCAATTCTGTGTTTTGTTCCATATCTATCAAAGACTGGATGTTTTCCAGTATTCTGAAGTCAGTCGGAATTGTGTTTTCTTTGAATTGTTCTTTATAGAAATTGATGGCTTCTTCTACAATCTGTTCCGCTTCTTCAATCCAGATATCAGTGCTATTTTATATCCTTCTTAGTTGAAGTCTTCTTCTTCTGTTATTTACTTGAGCATGAAAAAATTTGGTGTTTCTGTCTCCATCCTTGAACGATGCCATTCCTGCCTTTTGTTTCCAGAATTGCTCTTCTACTGCTAGGTGCCTAATCTTCTGTGCCTGTACTCTTTGTAGTCTTTCCCTATTCTGTTTAGTTGGCCTTTCCTCGAACTGCTTTTCATGGACTAAAACCACTTCTTCCATGCTTGCAATGTTTTGAAATATGTCCCCATATGTTGCTTTGCTCCAAAGTGACAGTGCTTTTTTCATCTTTTTGAGCTTGTAGTTGAAGAGTATGAAGGGGTCACCATGTAAATCTGCTTGCCAATTGTCTCTTACATCTGCTTTGAAGGTGTCATGTTTGGTTCATAAGTTGAGGAATTTGAATGGCTTCTTTATTGGAATTGCTTCAATGTCACATTTTAAAAGAAGAGGCCTATGATCTAAGCCAATATTAGGTAAGTGAGTAACCTCTAGCCTTGGGAAAGTTTGTTGGAATTCTGCATTGGCTAAGCATCTATCTAATCTCTTGAAAATGCAATCTTCATCTGCTCTGCCATTCCACCATGTAAATATGCTGCCTTTGAATCCCAGGTCAGTTAAATTACAAGTGTTGATGCAGTGTCTGAAGTCATCGACTTCATTGAGGAGTACAGGCAGTCCTCCAAAATTTTCTTCTTGATCAAAAATCACATTGAAGTCTCCCCCTACCAGCCATGGAACTATCATGTCTTGAGCCATAGCATACATTGAGTCCCACAATTCTATCCTCTCTATTGAGTCACACTTAGCATAAACTAATGTGAGTATGAATTCCAAATGTGTTTCAGTGTGGAAAAGTTTTAAAGTGAGTTACTGCACCATGTCGTACAGGAATGTGATTTCATAAACATCATCAATGAATACCCAGATTTTGTTGGAGACATTAGCCACTGCTTGAGAGAAGCCAATCCTTCTTCTGTATCTGTCTATTTTTCTTGTTTGCTGCTTTGGTTCCATGATGCCAATGAATTCAAAGTGATGCTTCTTGTGCAACGTGATTAGTCTTTCAAAGGCTTGCATTGTGTTAACTAATATGATGTTCCAGATAATTGCATCCATTATAGATTGTTGGAGTGTGTTAAAGCTCTTCTTGTTTGAACCCTTGATGTAGAGGTATTGCTGCTGTCCTTGCTTTGCTTCTTCTTGCCATTGGGGAGAGGTCTCCTTGCTTGGCTATGTTGAGGAAGTTCTTGGTTGTGGTTTCATCATCTAGGTCTTTGCTAGAGTGTTCCTTGTGTTCTTCTTCATTTCTTGCTGCTGCTGCAATGCTGAGATTCCTTGGTCTGATGATTGCTTTTAGCTGTACCACTATTGTTCCTTTCCTTGATGCCGATCCAAGGTCTAAACCAGTTTGACCCTTTTGAGCTGGATCTTCTGCTTGTTGTACTTCTAAGTTGGCTTGATCTTGGCATGTGTTTGCCAGCATTATCGATTGGTTGTTTTCCTTATTGTTGTTGTTTTCTCCCATTGTGGAATTACTATTGTCTGCTTCCTTTTCACTTTGGGCATCCTCCTCTATTGCCTCAGCAACTGTCTCTTCTTCACTTTGCATTTCTTCTGGTATTTCTCCTTCTTCTGAGTCTTCTTCTACTTGGTCTGACCATAATCTCCCAGGGCTCCTATGTGACTGTTCAAGCTGCCTTTCTGGTTCTGCATCTATAGATTTCTTGCCTGTTGTTTTGGTCATTGCTTTCTCAACAAGAGTATCTTGTGATGAAATCTCTTGGTGAGAGGTGTTGGTGGTAACCACATTGGTGTTGAAGTTTTTTTGCACCCACTGGGAAGTGGATTCCTTTGTGATTTCTTTCCTTATCTCTGTGTGCAGTTGTGCTTCTTTTGCTGCAACTTCTTCTATGTTGCTTATATCTGGAATGCTTTTCATTGCTTCTGTGGAGGACATCAAGTTCAATGTCCCTGTTGTTTGCTTGTTGGCTTTACTTTTCAGGATTGTGACTGTTGATGCTTGAGGTGTAGCTGTTGCAGAGCATGAAGGCTCCTCTGTAAAGTGTAA
>MCJB01035953.1:0-53969 GCA_002018475.1 Nicotiana obtusifolia | reverse complement strand
CCCCCCCCCCCCCCCCCCCCCCCGAAAACTAATTTTATGAGGTATTTATAAGGTAGGGCTAAAGTGTCCACGTCCAAAACTGAGGAGGAAACAAAAGTGGCTCGTATAGACCTTGTCAGCGCGGGGCGCCATCAGAGGCACCAAAGCTACAATGCCTTGCGCCATTAGGGGCGCCAACTTCAGTGCGCTGCACAATGCCTTGCGCTGTCTAAGGCTGTGAGTTTTCATGGCCTTGTACTGTTTTAGACGCTGACTTTTCAATGCCTTGTAATGTCTTCTTTTTGTGCTCTATTTTGTAGCTTATAGGTACCATTTTGTGCAGCTTTTCTCCAATTCACGTCTATGTATTCCTACATATAAAACCAAGTTAATTAACCTCAAATATTGCACAAATTATAATCAATGCAACAAGCAAGTAAGGCGAGTAACGTCGTAAAATATTGAATTATAACCCGACATCAATACCCCATACTTAAATGTTGGTCGCCCTCGAGTCAACCAACTAAATACTCCCTCTTCAAGTACCTAACAAGCCACACATTGAAAATACACTACACCCATGATCATGGTTGATAGCAACAATTAAGCTCAAGCATATACAATCAACACACACTTCCCATACACATGCCACATGTCAAAATATTCAAAGTATGAACAACATAATCATAACAATTGGTTGTCTCAAAAACTTACTCAATGTCACAATGCATCCAAGGATTCACCACTCAATCTAATAGAGAAGTCTAATAGCATTACCTATCCATTGTGAATTCATGTGCTCCCACAATATAATCAAGAAAGTAAGTAGTCCTGTAATGACTCGGCCTGTTATTTTGTGTATTTGAGCCCCGTACACCAACTTGATGCTTCTAGTATGTATGTTTGTAGTTTTTTTTTTAAACTCGCGGGGGTGGTTGGTTTGGATTCGATAATTTTTGAGAGTGAATTGAGACACTTAGTTTCATTTTAGAAGCCTAAGTTATAAATTTGATCGATATTTGAGTTTTGTGTAAATGACCTCAAATTTATGTTGTGATGGTTCCAATAGGTTTATATGATAACTTTGGATATAGAAGTATGTCCAGAATTGGATTTAGAGGTTCCTAGGATGTTTTGGCTCTATTTGCAAAAAGTTGGCAATTGGCTGGATTGAAGAGTTCATAGGCTTCACGGGGGGTGGACTTTGATGATATCGAAATCAGATTGTTGTTCTAGAACATTGTATAGGTTCTTTATGTTATTTGGAAATTGTGTGCAAAGTTTGGTTGGAATTCGGATTGGTTAGGCTTGAATCGAATATGTGGTTTGAAGTTGGAAGCTAATGAACCTAAGAGAAGTTCAACTTGGGTTTTGATCATCAATTCTTAGTTTTATTGTTAATTTCAGTTTCTTGAGCCTTTGAATATTTTGGGGAAGGTAGGACTAGTTGGTATGATTGGACGGGGTCCCGGAGGGTGTGTTTTAGATCAATTTTCTGGTGCTGGTATGCCACACTTGCGAGGTTTTATGCACCGATGCGAGTCCGCAGAAGCGGACAGGGGTCCACAAATGCAAGGAACGACTAAGATTGGAAGGTCCATAGATGTGAAGGTCTTGCACATCTACGAGGTTGCAGATGCGGACGTATTGCATGCAAAAGCGAAGGCAGGCAGGCTTGGGGAGTTTGCACAGAAGCTAGATTTTGTCGCACCTGCGGGATCTCAGAAACGAAGTGAAGCGCTGCAGGAGCGAGTGTTCTGGGGTGACCTTGCATAAGCGAGGATTTTACCGCAGAAGCAGTGTTGCAAAAGTGACAGATTTGTCCGCATATGCAAAAATCGCTAGGCAGAAGGTATATTTCGAGGGTTTGAGTATTTTTCATTATTTTGAGTTTTGGAGCTCATATAGAGGTGATTTTTAGGAAGAATTTCATCACCATATTAAGAGTGATGATTTCTACATGACTTTGATATTACATCTTGTTTCCCCATGGATTTTTACATATATATTATGATTTTTGAAAGAGAATTTGGGGTTGTTTTACTACAATATTTGAGAATGTAAATTGGGGATCTGGGAGTCGATTTGGACTCGATTTTGGAATCTAATCACATATTTGGAATCATGGTGTTATGTATAGTTAGTATCTATCCTTTGACTCGGGTTTTGATCGTGTGGATCCGGGTTTACTTTTGTTGACTTTTGGGGATTTGATTAAAGATTCAAATTGTATTGTTTGGAATTGATTCCTATGACTTTGTTTGATGTTATTGAGTTGTATTTAGCTATATTCGACTCGTTTGGAGGTTGATTTGAGAGGAAAGGCTATTTGGAAGGTTAAAGGCTACCGGGCGAAGGTAAATCTCTTGACTAACTTTGTTAAGAGGGACCTCTTTGGATTTGACTTGATTGCTATGTGTTTAAAGTATTGGGTAGAATTGGAATATTATATGCCTTGTTTTGACTATGTACTCATTTGATTAATGATTTGTTTGGCTAATGTGACTAATTTTTCTCCCTTATTCATGTTAGAAATTATGACTAGGTTTATGATTATGTACGAATGCATGGGAAATTATCCTTGATATGTTGAATTACTTAAATTGTCCGTAGTCAGATAGAGATTCCATGAGCACATATCCGTATGATTTTGTTAAGTCCTTCTGCACACTTTTATCTGTAATTCTTGAGCATATGTATACATTTTGAATAAGGATACTTGATTTGGAATGAGGATTCTGGCACGAAAGGTAAAGCGTGCCAATGAGATATAATTATGGCACACGGGACATGATGATCAGATATTGATTTATGAGTGATGCTATTAAGCTCCTCTTTGCGCTTGGATTTGGATTTGAGCATGCATTCATATTTTTTACTCATTTAGGAGTATTCTTTTAACTGCTAATTATTGCATGATATGTTTATATTCTAGTTGGGAGCCTCCATTCCGTTATTTGAGCGTGCTATCTTTTAATACTATATCTTGGTAGTGTTATGATTATTTCTTGTACTGGAAAATCGTGCTAACATCTTTCGATTGTTGTTATCTTTTTATTCTTGTTATTAATAAGGTTTTATACTATTTCAGTTCTGAGTTCTATTATATATATATATATATGTGTGTGTGTGTGTGTGTTCTAAGTATCTGGATGTATCTACCTTGCTATAACTTCTTCGAGGTTAGACTTGGTACTTACTGTGTACCGATTATGGTGTACTCATACAAATGCTTTTGCCCATCTTTTTTGTGTAGATCCTCATGTGGGTCCTAGTCGAGCTTCGTGTCCAAGCTTAGGTGACCGCACAGAGACTTAGGGTGAGCTGCCCTCCTTGGATCCGTTTTGCAGTTCCCGAGTCCTTGTCCCTTTTGCTATTTTTTTGACTATTTACATTTCAGACAACTTTGCTATGTATACAGATATTTTATTTCAGTAGTTGCTCGTGTACTTGTGCCACCTAGTCTTGGGAGTTATATTGTATTAGTTGTTTAGGCCGTGTTATGACTATATCCGATATTGTTACTATTTTTGATTATTATTGTATTTATATATGATTAACACTGTTAATTAAAGGAAATAGACTTTATTTTGTGGATTATGAGTTTGATTTCTTAGCAAGTATGGTGAGGCACCATCACGGCCTTATGGTGAAATTATGGGTCGTGATGAGTTGGTATAATAGCTCTAGGTTGTGTTGGTCTCACGAGTCACGAGCAGGTCTGGTAGCGTCTTGTGGATCGATACGGAGACGTCTACACTTATCTCCAAGAGGCGACAGGATGTTAGGGCAATTCCATTTCTTTCCTTCTTTATCATGCGGTCTTATTGATCTAAAGTTTGAATCCTTTGTCTTTCTATTCTCTCATAGATAGTGAGAACACATTCATCGGGAGTAGTTGGGCAGGTGCCAACACCTCAGGCTGGGGTCGTGAGAGGCCGTAGCCAAGGCAGAGGCAGGGGTGGAGCCTGCGCTGTAATTAGAGCTCCTGCATGGCAGCAGTTGTGGATCCACCAGTAGCTCCGATTGAGGAGCAGATTTTTTATTAGGGCGAGCCATTTGGACCAGCTGTGGTCTTAGATGGGTTTATTGCTACCCCAGTACTTCAGGATGCTCTTGTTAGTTTGGTTGGTATTGTGGGGGGTTTGGCATAGACCGGAGTACTTCCTGTGGCGCCGACTACTTCTCAGGCAGGGGGAGGGGCACAGACTCCTGCTACTCACACTATTAAGCAAGTTGCTACTATTTATCATATGCCAGGAGTTGTACCGATTGGGGGACATCCTTCAGTGGTTGCTGTTAGGCCAATAATAGAGGCTACTATGTCTAAGGAGAAGCAAAAGAGGTTTGACCAGTCCAAGAATATGGGTCCTCCACATTTGGATGGTGATCCTTTGGTAGATGCATACGATTTCTTAGATGGTTGTCAGGAGATTTTGCGGAATCTTGGTTAGTGAAGTCTAATGGGGCCAATTTCACTACTTTTCAACTCAAGGGGACAGCCAAGAGGTAGTGGCAGTCGTATGAGCATATCAGGCTAGTAGGGTCACTTCCACTCACATAGAGTCATTTTTCACATCTCTTCTTAGAAAATTCATTCCCCTCCCGAAGAGGGAGGAGATGCGTGACCAGTTCGAGCACCTTCAGCAAAATCATATGTCTATGATGGAGTATAAGATGAGAATTATAGATATATCTCATCATGTAACCTTTCTTATCCCTATCGAGGTTGAGAAGGTGAAGAGGTTCATTGAGGGGTTGAATTTTGAAGATTGCTATGGCCGGGGAGGCAGAGACTGGTACTACATTCCTTTGAGTTGTGGACATAGCGCACATGATTGAGTGCATTCAGGGTCAGAGCAGGGAGGCCATGGTGATGGGGGGAAAAAGGCCCCGACATTCTGGCAGTTTTAGTGATACCTCGTCTGGCGATAGGGATCATTCTGGGAGAGGGCATCCTAGCAGACCAGTACCTTCAGCTTATCAGCTACTCGTGGTGATCCAGTTTAGTCTTCATTTAGTGCATTACTGGCACAGAGTTCCTACGGCACTCCTTTAGCCCAAGGTCCGGCCAGTAGGTACTTAGGGTATCAGAGGCAGCCTCAAATTCAACAGCCATTCTTTGCTCGATGTTGTTTTGAGTGTGTAGAGATAGGGCATATCAAGAGGGATTTCCCCAGGCGTGGTAGAGGCGCATCACAGCAGGATTCTCAAGTAGTGACTCTAGTTCCAGCTTTTACACCACCATCCCCACTGGCTAGAGGGGAAGTTTAGGTAGTTAAGGGGCGACCTAGAGGTGGAGGTGAGTCGGGTTGAGGTCAGGCCCGTTGTTATGCCTTTCCATCTAGACCCGAGGCGGAGGCTTCTTATGTAGTTATTTCAGTCCGTCACAAATATGCATCAGTTTTATTGATCTTGGCTTTACATATTCCTAGTGTCATCGTACTTTGCATCACATTTGGATTTGCCTGATAGTTCTCTTGATATTCCTGTTCATGCATCTAACACATATTGGTGACTCTACTATGGTGGATCGTGTGTATCAGTCCTTTTTGGCTACCATTGAGAAGCTATGGGGCTAGTTTGATCTCCTATTGCTTAGTATGGTGGATTTTGATGTGATTTTGGGCATGGATTGGTTAACTCCGTATCATGCTATTATTGATTGTTACGCTAAGACCATGACGTTGGCTATGTCGGGGTTGCTAAGGTTGAATGGAAAGGTTCTCTTAGGCATACTTCTAGTAGGTGTTGTTTCATTTATAAAGGCTCAGCAGATGGTTATGAAGGGGTGTTTGGCGTACTAAGCCTTTGTTAGAGATTTTTGTATTGATAATCCTACTGTTGAGTCAATTCACGTAGTGGGGGTGTTTCCAGATGTATTTTCAGCAAACCTACAAGGCATCCCACCCCATAGGAATATTAATTTTGGTATTGACTTGGTGTCAGGCACTCAACACATATCTATTTCACTGTATCACATGACTCCGACAGAGTTGAAATTGAAAGAACAATTGCAAGAATTGCTGGATAAGGGGTTCATCAGGCCTAGTGTATCACCGTGGGTTGCACCAGTGTTATTTGTAAATAAGAAAGATGGATCAATGAGGATGTGCATTGACTACAACAAATTGAATAAGGTGACTGTCAAGAACAAGTATCCATTTCCTTGCATTGATGATTTATCTCACCAGCTTCAAGATGCTAGGGTGTTTTTGAAGATTGACTTGAGATCAGGGTATCTCCAGTTGAAGATCCGGGATTCGAACATTCCTAAGATGACTTTCAGGACTCGCTATGGGCATTATGAGTTTTTGGTGATGTCTTTTGGTTTGATTAATTCTCCTAGTAGTCTTCATGCATTTGATGAATGGTGCATTCCAACCTTACTTGGATTCTTTTGTCATTGTGTTCATTGGTTATATCTTGGTATATTCCCGTAGTACTAAGGAGCACGAACAACATTTGAGGACTGTGCTTCAGATTCTGACAAAGTTGTATACCAAATTCTCCAAGTGTGAGTTTTGGGTGAACTCGGTGGCATTCTTGGGCCACGTGGTATCTAGTGATGGGAACAAGGTGGATCCGAAGAAAATTGAAGTAGTCCAGAGTTGGCTCAGAACTTCTACCGCTACTGAGATCAGGAGTTTCTTAGGCTTAGCTGGGTATTATCGTCGTTATGTGGAGGGGTTTTCATCTATTTCAGCCCCATTGACTTAGTTGACTCAGAATAGTGCTCCTTTCAGATGATCTGATGAGTATGAGGAGAGTTTTCAGAAGCTTAAGATTGCTTTGACTACTGCTCCAGCTTTGGTATAGCCCTCAGGATTGGGGTTGTAATCAGTTTATTGTGATGCTTCAAAGGTCGGCCTTGGATGTGTGATGATGTAGGATGGTAGGGTGATTGTCTATGCATCATGCCAGTTGAAGCCCCATGAGAAGAACTACTCGGTACATGATTTTGTAGTTAGCACCTATTGAACACGGGCTCAAGATTTGGAGGCATTACTTATATGGTGTGTCTTGTAAGGAGTACATGGATCATCAGAGTCTCCAGCATCTGTTTAAATCGAAAGATTTGAATTTTAGTTAGAGAAGGTGGCTGGAGCTCTTGAAGGATTATAGTATCACTATTCTTTATCATCCGGGGAAGGCCAATGTGGTAGCAGACGCCTTGAGTAGAAAGGCGGAGAGCATGGGACGCTTGGAATATATTCCAATAGTGGAGAGGCCTTTAGCTATGGATGTTCTGGATTTGGCCAACAGATTTGTGAGGTTGGATATTTCAGAGCCTAGTAGGGTTCTTGCTTGTGTTGTATCATAGTCGTCCTTGTTTGAGTGCATCAAGGCTCGTTAGTATGATGATCCCTACATGCGTGTCCTTAAGGACATGGTGCAGCGGCATGGTGATAAGGAGGCGGTTATTGGTGATTATAGGGTATTAAGGCTTTAGGGTCAGATCTATGTCCCTAAGGTGGATGGTTTGAGGGAGTTGATTCTTGAGGAGGCTCATAGTTTGCGGTATTCTATACCCAGGTGCTATGGAGATGTATCATAATTTAAAGCAACATTGTTGGTGGAGAAGGACGAAGAAAAATATTGTTGGGCATGTTGCACGGTGTTTGAACTATCATTAGGTCAAGTATGAGCATTAGAGACCAGGTGGTTTGCCTTTAAGGTTAGATATACCGGAGTGGAAGTGGGAACGTATCACTATGGATTTTGTGGTTGGGTTGGACCTTGAGGAGATTTGATATTCTGTGGGTCATTGTGGACAAACTAACCAAGTTTGTATATTTCATTCTGGTCATGACTTCCTACACTTCTGAGCAGTTGGCTCAGATCTATCTTAAAGAGATTGTCTGCCTGCATGATGTGCTAGTGTCTATCATCTCGGACTAAGGCACTCTGTTTTATCATATTTTTAGAGTGCGGTGCAGCGTGAGCTGGGCACCAAGGTGGAGTTGTGTACTACATTTCACCCTCAGACGGACGGGCAGTGCGAGTGGACCATTCAGATCTTGGATGATATGTTGATTGTCTATGTTATTGATTTGGTCAGTGGGACCAATTTCTACCGTTGGCAGAGTTCGCCTACAACAACAGCTACCAGTCTAGTATCCAGAAGTCTCTGTACGAGGACTTACATGTGAGGCGTGTCGTTCTACGGTTGGTTGGTTTGAGCTAGGGGAGGCTAGGTTTTTAGAAACCGACATGGTTCGTGATGTTAGAGTTTCGCCTATGAAGGGCGTGATGAGGCTTTGGAAGAAGGGCAAGTTGAGACCTCGGTACATTAACCCATTTGAGGTTTTAGAGAGAGTGGGTGAGGTGACTTACTAGCTCGCTTTATCACCCAGCTAGTTGGGAGTTCATCTGGTATTTTATGTTTTCGTGCTTCTAAAGTACCATGAGGATCAATCACATGTGTTAGATTTCAGTTCAGTGCAGTTGGATGAGAACTTGGCTTATGAGGAGGAACCAGTGGCCATTTTGGATAGGAAGGTTAAGAAGTTTAGGTCAAAGGATATAACATCGTGAAGGTTCAGTGGAGAGGTCAACAAATCGAGGAAGCAACTTGGGATATTAAGCATGATATGTGGAGCATATATCTTCATCTTTTTGGCATTCCTGGTTAGTTTCTAAACTCATTCAAGGACGAACATTTATTTAAGAGGCGGAGAATGTAATGACCTAGCCGGTCATTTTGTGTATTTAAGACTCGTGGGGGTGGTTGGTTTGATATGTGGAGCATATATCTTCATCTTTTTGGCATTCCTGGTTAGTCTCTAAACTCATTCAAGGACGAACATTTGTTTAAGAGGCGGAGAATGTAATGACCTAGCCGGTCATTTTGTGTATTTAAGACTCGTGGGGGTGGTTGGTTTGCTTTGGAAATGTTTGAGAGCGAATTGACACACTTAGTCTCATTTTAGAAGCCTAAGTTGTAAGAGTTGATCATGGTTTGAATTTTTTGTAAACAACCTCATCTTGGTGTTTTGATGGTTCCATCAGGTTCGTATAGTGATTTTGGACTTAGGCGTATGTTCGAAATTAGATTTGGAGGTTCCTAGGATGTTTTGGCTTTATTTGCCGAAAGTTGGCAATTGGTAGATTGGAGAGTTCATAGGTTTGACCGGGGGTTGGTTTTGATGATATTGAATCCGGATTGTTATTCTGGAACTTAGTATAGGTTCGTTATGCCATTTGGAATTTGTGTGCAAATTTTGGTTGCAATCCGGCATTGTTTGGCTTGAATCGGACGCATGCTTCGAAGATGGAATCTCATGAACTAAAGAGAAGTTCAACTTGGGTTTTCATTATCAATTCTTAGTTTTGATGTTAATTTCAGTGTCGTGAGATTTTGGATAGTTTTGGGAAAATTATTAGGACTTGTTGGTATGACTGGACGGGGTTCCGGGGGAGTCGGGTGTGTTTCAGATCAATTTGATGTTGGTTGGCAGTTCTGGTGTTGGTTTGTCACACCTGTGAGGTTTGTGTGCAGGTGCGAGCCCGTAGAAGTGGACAGCGATCTGGAGATATGAGGGACGAATGGGATTGGAAGGTTTTGTAGATGCGGAGGTCTTATGCATCTATGAGGCTGCAGATGCTGACGTATTGCACGCAGAAGCGAAGGCAGGTAGGCGTGGGGAGCTTGCTCAGAAGCGGAATTTTGTCGCCCCTCTGCGGGATCGCAAAATTGGAGTGAAGCTCCATGGGTGCGAGTGGTCTGGAACTTAAGTGACCTTGTATAAGCGAGGATTTGACCGCAAAAGCGACAATATTGTCTGCAAATATGGAAATTGCTGGCCAGAAGGTATATTTCGAGGGTTTAAGTATTTTTCATTATTTTGAGTTTTGGAGCTTGGCTAGCAGCGATATTTGGGGAGAATTTTATCAAACACTTTGACGGTAAATGATTTCTACATGATTTTGATATTACCTCTTATTTTACCATGGATTTTTACACATAGATTTTGATATTTGGAAGAGAAATTTGGGGGGTTTTGACTCCAATTTTGAAGATTGTAGAAACCGACACTTAGTTCTAATCATCTTGCTTACTTTTGCACACTTCCAAATCTTCCCATGCTCATACTCCTACTAGATAAAAAATTACATTACAAAATAACACAATGAAATAAACAAACAAACATAAATAAAAGAAAGCAGTAAAGTTGAGTTGCCTCCCAATAAGCGTCTTAATTAGCATCGTGGCATGACGTGAACCAGTTTTTGCCTCCAGCTCAAGCTTATAAATTGGATCCCCAATTTTGAATCAATCTTATAATTATGCTCTTGGGACGGTAGAAATTATTTTAAGCCAAAAAAATAAATTATATCTTACAACTTTTTGGCTTTCAATTGAGGAGTGTCACCTTGCCTAGACGGCCTTGAGAATTTCAGAATATGGGGATCATCTACTCTTCCCTTGACTCCTTTGTGCTTATAAGGATCCATTCGCATTTCACCATCTAAACACAATGTACAGAAGTGCTTGGAGTGAGGACCAATGCGCTCAAACTAAAAATCCAGCTTATCATCGACTTCCTCTTCTTGACACAAACTAGAGTCAATTAAAATTGTACTTGTAAGGCTCTTGGTTGACTCTAGTACCATTTTTTCAACATCGATATCATCAAATTCTAGTTGGTTATGTTGTTGGTGTTCTAATCTTAACTCCTCTGTTAGAGTGTCAACTACTGACTCTAATTCACACTGTTCTCAACTACTACCCACAGTATTAGCTTGTTGAACATTCAAAGCTTCCATCACTTAACTCACTTGAGCTTTCAAGTTGTGAATAGTCTCCTATTGCCTTATATGTAATTGTGTCTCATTATTTTGTTCCACAAAGCACATTAACATATCCTTGATAGGTAAGCATCTTCTGGTTCTTTGTTCTTATTAACTTCACAAGAAATAGTAGAACCATCAAACTAAGGGGTTGGGGAAGTATAATAAAAATACACACACCCATAACAGTGACCATCTTGACCACCACATACATCGCATACATTTCACATATAAGATTGAGTTGGTGCACATAACTCAATCTCGGGAATATTTTGACAATTTTGCCGTGCTTGGTTTCTTTCACAATATGTATAAGGATCAAAAGTATAATTACCAACACCTAAACTCCCACAATTCCAAGATGCCATGCTTCTCAAATCAGCAAGTACAATTAAAACAAAAAAGGTAAGATAAAAGAAAAAAAACAAAATAAACGTTCAAACTTAAAATCTAACAATATTTATAGCTGCAACTACACTGTTAGTTCCTTTGCAACGACACTAAAATTTGATCATGCTCAACTATGCTATCATGACCAAAAACCACCAATCGGTCGTGATGGCGCCTAACACGCTTGCTAGACAAGTCAAACATATTAAGAGCAAAACAAGATAATAGAAAATGTGAAAAACCATACAAGTCTAAAGCCAACAACATATAATAACTGCGTTGATACACAACAATCCCCTATAACTGGTAAATACAGAGTCATGAGCTCTAAAATAGAAGTATAAGTCTGAAATACAAAGTAAAAATACTATCTGAATGAAATCAATAGTACAGAAATGAGAAGCGACGCCAAAGACTGCGGTTGAAATGCAGCTCTACCTCGTCTCTTTGCAAATCCTCAGCAATAAATCACAACTGCTCATGGCTTGGTCCGACACCTAGATATACACGACTAAGTGCAGACTGTAGTATAGGTATAATCGACCCCATGTACTCAGCAAGTATCATAACTAACCTCGACGAGGTAATAGAGGCAAGAATTATTAACAATACTTACCAATAACTTGTACAGTTCATGAATCTCACAAGTGCATAGCAATAATATCAACAAGTCATGAATCATAGATAATTCCTCCTTGGTGCACAAGATAACGTAACATGCTCTATTTCCGTTAATCAATCCAGCATATAGAGAAAATATGCAAAACAAGACATGTATACATTCCTGATCTAGCATATAAAGAAGATGTGCGAATAAAACATGTATGCACCCAAGGAAATTGCAAGTATAGAAGAAATGCAATAACCACAAACACACACTGGCTAGTTTTTCTCATACCACGTGTACACTATCAAGAGAAAAACATGAGAGGGTGACCCTATGGGTATGGGTTCCTATCCACACACTGCACAGACAACTCACATGTAATACATAACCACCGCACAGACAACTCATGTGCTAACATAACTCAGATCTGATACGGATAACTCACGTGCTATTTACCCAATCCATATCACACAGAAGAGCATATACAAGAATACATGTTCATGAATAATAAATATCAATTTACATACTCATGGACTGATATAAGTAACATGCTAAAGTGTAGGCATGTGCGAAGTGTGCTACCACAGTTCTAGTCAGGCGATTGCGCCACAAGAATAGTAAATAACATGTTTGAACAGGAGATCAACCAACGAATAATCTCTAAAATGTCTCAAATATCTAACAAAGGGAGTACAACATAAGAAGTATGATAACATGAAGCTTAACAATAATTCAAGGCATATAACAACCTAATCACTACCCTGAGCATGGATAATACCTAGTGCACGCACACGAGCTCAACCCCCTCAAATGTGTGCCACCCATAGAACATAGCTATCACTAATAACTCAAGCAACTAGTGCCTCAACTAGGTTTAGGTAAGATGCTTACCTCAAGCAAGCTAAATCAATACTCTAGGAATCCCTTCCCGCGTGAATCAACCTCCGGGCAACTCAAACTAGCCAAAATAACTTAATAACATCAATACAAGCCATAGAAAACAACCCCAAACAATAAAGTTATGATATTGATTCAAAAAAGCAAAGTCAACCCAGAATGTCAACCAAAGTCATGCATCCTGGAACCCGACAAAACTCACAAATCTCGCATTCCTATTCCGATATGAGTCCAAATATATGTGTTTCATCCAAATCCAACCTCAAATCGATCCTCAAATCGTCAAATATTTACTCTCCAAAACCATAGTGTAAAACCCCCAAATTCTACCTCTAATTCACATAAACTAGGTAATCCAAGGCTAATCAATATCTAACATCAAAATCAAGTAAAGTGCACTTACCCCTTCATTCGTAGTGAAAATCCTTCCAAAGAATGCTTTTAGCCAAGCTCCACAACTGCAAATAATGAAAAATAACCAAACACTCGAAATATAATAGTCTGCCCAGCGAATACGCATTTGCAGTCCAAGACATCGCATATGCAAAATAAGTCCGGCATCTACGGCTTCACTTAAGAACCCGACCAGCCGCATCTGCGGTCCTCCAAGCGCACCCGCGTGTCCGCTCCTGCGGACTCCCCATTGCAAAAGCGCATCTGTTTCTACTAAAAACCTATGCATCTACAGACTTCCTTTGCCTCCAATATATTTTGCTTCTGTGCACTACTGGCCACTTCTGCGGCTTCGCTGCTGCAACCAAACTTCCGCAGATGTGAAACACTAGAACAGGTCTGCCAAAAGGGATAAAAATGATCCAAAACTCATCCGAAACACACCCGAGCCCCACGAGACCCCATCCAATCAGACCAACTAATCCCAAAGTACACCAGGAACCTACTCGAGGCCTTAAATCACACAAAACAACATTAAAACCATGAATCTCACCTCAATTCAAGCCTAAGGAACTAATGAACTTCCAACTTTCCAAAACGCATGCCGAATCACGTCAAATAAACTCGGAATGACCTCAAATTTTACACAAGTCCCAAATGACACAATGGACCTATTACAACCATCAAAGTCACAATTCGAATATAATATCATCAAAGTCAACTCCCGATCAAACGTATGACTTTCCACCTTTTGCCAATTCAAGCCAAAACGACCTAGGAACCTTGAAATCCAAATCCGGACATACACCTAAGTCTAAATCACCATAAAAACCTATCAGACCCATCAAAATACCGTTCCAGAGTTGTCTACACAAAAGTCTAACTTTGGTCAACTCTTCCAACTTAAGCCTCTAACCATGGGACTAAGTGTCCCAATTCTGTCCAAATTCTCCCAGAACCAAACCAACCTCCCCCACAGGTCACATAATAACAAATACACATATGTAAAGAATCAAATAAGGGAAACGCGACTAAATTACTCAAAATGACCGACTAGGTTGTTACATATTCCTTATAAAATGATTAAGTAGTCGCTGCAAATATAATCTGATCTAAGACGGAGTCAAATCCCATAGAGAGCTAAGGTTTATCTACTACTATTTATTGTCACGAAGAATAAAGTTTTTGAGTAATAAAGATTAAGATTCTTATTCCTTAGTAATTAAAAAATAAATATTAAATTAGTAAAATTATCAACTAAAGATAGTAAGGGTTGGAGAAAAGATTTGACAAGCCTAGAGTTATGGTTTTCTTAATTGTCAGAATCCTTCCCGCTATGTCTCCTACAATTTTGCGTAAGTATTCTCTACTGATCATGAGCACTCAACTCATCATATTTCTCTCTTAAGCAACTATAATGATGTACTAGTCATATTTTCTCGAATTATATACTAGCTAGCAATTACTCACTGCTCACTAAGATCATGCCAAAGTTTCGTTATCTCTAATTCCATTTTTAAACCTGCAATATTAATCTTTCATCTACTTCAGGAGTGACGTTGTTTAACAACAATCTAAAATGCACTCTTTCACAAGTAATATATAATAAATAGGTACAATCAATTGAGAGCTCTTCAATTAACTAAATTAAGCACGTAGTTGAACAAGTAGGGAAATTCAAAGGCAAAATTATATTAGAATGTAACAAGAATTCATCCTCCAAAAGGATCAGTCAAATTATAGATAATAAAATTATCTAATCATAGTCATTCTAACAATCACATTAATATTTAAAAGTATTAATCTACAAAGTATGGAGGAATAGAAGAAAAACTATTGTGATCCGGTGCTTACAATTCTTCTAGCCGGCTTGTGCCTCCAAAAGAATGTCTCCACCTATAAAAACTAACTTTAAGGGTATTTATAAGGTAGGTCTAGAGTGTCCACGTCTAAAGCTGAGGAGGAAACAGAAGTAGCTCGGATAAACCTCGTCAATGCTCGCACCATCAGAGGCGCCAAATGTAATGACCTGACCGGTTGTTTTGAACTTTAATATTCTGTTTGGTGGTTGAGTTATTGAGTAGCTTCATATGACGTATCACGAATTGTGTGTAACTTTGGTTTCAATGTTCGAAAGGTTCGGGATTTTATTTGGAAGAGAAATTTTCATATTTGGAAGCTTTAAGTTGAAGAGTTGACCAAGGTTTGACTTTTGTGTAAATGGTCTTAGATTCATGTTTTAATTATTCCAATAGGTTCGTATGGTTATTTAGACATAGACGTACATTCATATTTGGAGGTTCTTTTGTTGATTTGGCTCTTTTTGGTGATAATTGGCAATTTGAAGGTTTAGAAATTTCGTAAGTTTGATCGTGAGTTGACTTTGTGGCTATCAGGTTCGTATTATTATTATGGGACTTGGAAGGGTTCCATTTTCTCATTTTAAACTTGTCTGTAAAGTTTGGTTTCATTCCAAGTTGATTTGGTAGGAATCGAATGCGTTCAGCGAAGTGGAAGGTTTGAACGTTAAGAGAATGATATTAATCTTTGATTCTTGGTTTTGATGCTATGTATGATGTTTCGAACTTTTTGATAAGTTTGGGTAATGTATTTGGACTTGTTGGCCAGTTTGGACGGGGTCCCTAGGGGCTCGAGTGAGTATCGGGGTGATTTCGGACTATTGCTAGGCCTTTTTCAATTGCTGGTTTTTGGCTACAGGAGTATGAATCGCGATCACGGACTCTGGGCCGCGTTCTCAAAGAGTAATTTTCTGTTTGGGTCTTGTGAATCGCGATCATGGTGGTCTTGTTAGCGATTGCACAGAAGAAATTTCTACTGTCACTGAGCTGACTTCCAAAGCTTATATATTACAATCCATAAGGAATTTTGATATGACCCAAAATAGAAAGTAGTAGAACTTTGTGTCTAGTTTTTAAAACTCTAAACTTTTTGTCATTTGGAGTTTTGTACAGAAAGTTAAGGCCATTATACTAGAGTCTATCTAGAAGAGTTGAGCAAGTTTGTTCGAATTTGTTCATCGCGCTCTCAGATGTCCTTGGCCGCGATCATGAAGGGTAAATAATGCTGGGAATTTTGTGAATCACGATTGTGAAGAAGGAGCCCTGGCAGGGGAATTTAATGCCTAATTTCGAGATTTTGAACTCATTTTCACAATTTTTGAGGCTTGGGGAGCGGACAAAGGAAATATTGGAGATGGATTTCACCCAAATCATGAGGTTAAGTGTTTATAGCTTGATTTTAATTATATATCATGAATCCCTATGGATTTCTACACCTAAAACATGGAATTTCAAAGTGAATTTTGGGGTTATTGACAAAACATTTCTATAGTGAAAAATTAAGATTTGAACATCGATTCGGAGTCAAATTTAGATGAAACTTATGTGGTTGGACTCATATTCGAATGAGTTATCAGAATTTTGTGAGTTTTTCCGGGTTCCGGGGTGTGTGCCTGGGGTCGAGTTTTTGGTTGTCTTAGAATATTTGATTAAAAATTCGACCTTCATCATTTGAGTTTGATTCCTAAGACATTATTTGATATTATTGAGTTATTTTTGGCTAGATTCGAGTAATTCAAAGGTCGATTCATGCGGGAAGGCTTTTTTAGAGAATTGATTTAGCTTGTTTGAGGCAAGTTTCTTTCCTAGCTTTGGTTGAAGGAACTTTTCCTGTAAATTGTTATTGTTTGCTATACGCGAGGGTGATGTATATGTGACGAGCCATGGGTATCCATGCTCGAGGTAGATTTTAGAGTAATCTATGCTTTATTTGGTTGTGTATTCTGCTTGATTCTATGTATTATTCAATTCATTGACTATGTGAGCATAATACACCATGCTAGAGCTAATGTTAAGGTTATTGGCACCTAAGTTTGAACATGTTGAACTAATGTTGAGATTTATGCTAAACTAGCCAAGAAGGTAGATACGTATGTTATGAATACACATCTGTACTTGTTCTTGTATTGTGTTTTGATTGGGACATGTGTACTTTGTGACACATACGTGATCTTTGTATGAATACTTGAACTTGGTTGCTATAATTGACTTAGCCGTACTTCATTGAAGAGTTATGAGGATATGCCTCTTGATGATAAATTATTGTCTTGCATTGTTGTGATTATGGAACTTATGAACATGCTGAGCAAATTAATTGTGATGATATTATGTCACGAGGTCTTTACCGTGCAATTGTGATGATATTGGCATGAGGTCTTTATCGTGCAATTGTGATGATATTGTGGCACGAGTTCTTTGCCGTGCGATTGTGATTGGGGGGTGTCAGTATGAGGTATTTTCCATATGATTTTTTCTATTATTGTGCGTGTGGGGGCAAAATAAGGGAGGCATTTTCTCGGGCTACCTACGTGGAAAAATAAGGGTGGCGATATGCACACGTGGTGAAATAAGGAGGGCATTTCATTGTTATGTGCACATGCAGCAAAATAAGGGTGGCATTGTGGGGATGTTATGTGTTGGACTGGGGGCAATTTTGTTGATTATGTTTGTATGGTGGTACGAGAGTGGCATTCTTGTTTGTTCTTATGACTTCTTTATATGTGTCACACATTTTAACATGGTTTGTCCCGTTGTTTCTAACATGCTAATCTATGCCTCTATTATTATTTCATGATTTGGTTATCAAAATGGGTTTACTTACCTGGAGTTGATATCTTATTTTTTTGTTGAGTTATTGGTAGCATATCAGATTGTCATAATAAGAAAGTTGCCATCGAGCATTGCGTTAGTTTATTCTTGAAAGGTTTTCTTGAACATATTATTTAGCATTTGATACATAATTGGATCATGTTGGGCACAATTTTACAGTCATGTATGAGTATTGAGAATATAACTTATGTGGTACATACCTCTTTGTGGGCGGGGTTTGGTGCAACTTATATTTGTTGTACATGACTAATTGGTAGAGTTTGTTTATTACCTTATCCTAATTGTGTACCTTGACTGTTGATATTCTTTATTCCGTGATTGTCTTTCTGGAATATTTTCTCTGTATTATACATGTTATTAAGCTGCACATGTTTTGCAACGTGAGTATCTTTAGACTTAAAAACCTCGTCACTATTTCTCTGAGGTTAGTCAAGATACTTACTAACTACATGAGGTCGGTTGTACTCATACTACACTTCTGTGCCTCGCGTGCAGATTTTGGAGTCGAGTTGCTGCGAAGATGGAGCTTTACATTGGAGACGTACTAGCGTACCAGATTCATGCTACTCTTTTTGTTAATGGTAGCTTAGTATTTCATTTATGTTTATGTAACTTTCAAACAAATGTTGTATTTATATCTCTTATTATAATCCAAATCATATTGGCTCATGACTTATACTACCAGTCCTTGGGGTAGTTGTATTAAATTCTTTTGCAGTCTTATTTATAAAATTGATGATTTCTCATTGTAGTAGTAATTTATATAGTGTGGATTACTTAGCGGGTTGGGCTAGGTTTAGTCACTACATTGGTGGGATTCTAGGTCGTGACTAGTTGGTATTAGAGCTCTAGATTCATAGGTTCTACGAGTCATGTTGAAGTGTCTAGTAGAGTCTTGCGGATGCGTATGATGACATCCATTCTTATCTCGAGAGGCTATAGGGCATCTAGGAAACTTCACATCTTTCTTTCTCTATCGTGCGACATTGTTTCATTTCATCTTGGAGCTTATATCTTTAATTTTCTTCCATTCACTTGCATGCGATGTCGCGTGCTTTGTATTAGCTGTTTACCAATGGCTTGGGATACTGCGGATGAACTACGAGGGGTTATGGATGCTTAATTATCATTTCGATGTGTTGTCCAGACTGAGAATGCAGATGTATTGGTAGATCTTTCAGTTCTTCATATGTGGGATGAAGCAAACTGTTGTATCTGGTTGACGAGTACGAACTCAGTAGGATTGGCTGCATAGTGGTTGCGATCATAGTAGTGCCATAGAGTGATGTCCGTCAGAGTCTAGCAGGTGGGTTTTCTCATCCGAGAAGATTTGAGGTTGTGTGATTCATATGAGGCTTCCATTCAATGGAATGCATATACTACCATTTTGGAGGTCTTGAAGAAGTTTGATCAACTACCACGAGATTGAGTATGCACTTGGCAGAGTCTTTCGAGTGTTTTATGACTAGTGTTACATGAGTTATGAAGAATTCAGTTGGTTTGGGGTGCGAGATCGGGGCAGTTATAAAGGAAGAGTACTATGGGTTGTAAATGAAGTGTTCTATGGCTTTGAGCCAAGTGGGAGAGTCTGATATCAACAATTGAATCATGTGGTCATTTGTTATATTAGTTTTTGGATTAAGGGATGCTTGTAGATTAGTTATGACTTGGAAAAGGATGACTTCGAGGATGATTCGAGTAAGGGATTAGCTGGAGGTATGGTGTACTATACTTTGTGGGTATAACAAAATCTTGGCATGATTCAAGTTTGATATTCGTTGTGAATGTAGTATGCAAGAAAAAGGAATCACTTGGTTGCTTCTTTTGGTTATTCATGTGCTGGTGGAGCATAGGTTGTTCGGTGCGTATTGGTTGTGCATTGGAGATAAGAACAAGGTGAGTGACTTTCGTGAAGGTTCCAATGGGTTCAAGATTCATATGTGGTATTTATGGATTTTCGGATTTGTTTATAGCTAGGACTTGAGGTCGGTGTTAGATGGTGTTGAAACTTGCAATACTTCTATATCATTATTGACTCTACATGCTAGTATTAGAGAGATGCAAGAAACAACTTTGGATTTGCAAAAAAGTCTCTTCAGAGCAAGCATTTCAGATTGAGTTACTTTTGGGTTTGGCAGTCTGCGTGACTTGGTTGAGTTAGATGGAATCAGTTTTGATTATTTGATTATGCACAAATGGGTTCTAGTAGTTTGCGATGGTTTGGCCACGACTTGTGGGTGATGTACCCTACATGCATGGGGAGTTCAGTACATGTTATGATTTGGTCATTCGAGATTGAGTTAAGTGGAAGGTATCCGATTGATGGAGTGTCTATCCTACTTTTAATTCAGAGTTGATGATGAAATTCTCGTATTTTCAAATGTTAGCATTATGGATGCGGTGCACCATGTGGGATCGAGATTGCAGGTATAAGATTGTAATTCAGAGGAAGGTCATGTGTTCTAGACAACATTGGAGATTTCAGATGTTAAGAGGATGCTAGCACTATCTTGTATTCCCAAGAAGGGTGTGTGAGAAGGCAAATTGTGTACTGATTTGTGGATGCTTAACTAGTATTATGATAATCGCCTGGTTGTTGGCTGCTGAGGTTCAGGATTTTCTACGTCGCACATAAGATTTATGTGAGTATTTTCTATGATATGATTACGTATGAGTGATGTGTCAAACATTTGATTGGTGGAGTTGGGATCGGATTTGGTGATTCTTGCATTCTTGAGATTTAGAGACTAGAGGTTCTTAAAGGTAGACTATTCCTTAGTTGTGCATTGTGAAGATATGTTAAGATTTAGACGGCTGATGGTATGTTTTATGGACACGTTATTAGGGACTTTTGGAAGGTTATTTACCTGTTTGGGATGCTCAGAATTGATTTAGGGGCCTATTTGTACGCCTAATCATAATGTATATTTTGCATTGGTGTCACGACCCCAAAATCCCACCTTGGGAATTGTGATGACACCTAGTCTCTAAGACTAGGTAAGCTTAGCAAATGTTGAGAATTTAGCAGAAATAACAACTAAGCTATTAATTTAAGCTGATAAATAACATAATAAGAACCAAAACGGAACAATAGTCATACAATCCCAAAATCAGTGGTACAAAGTCATAAGATCTATTGAAACGCACTAAGAATCACTATTACAATATTGTTCGAAAAAAAAAAGAAACAGTAGCATATGATCACTAGAAGGTGACTCTGAAGTCTTCGAGAGTTAAGTAGGTATACCTTGAAGTCTTTCGAGTACGGGCCGCGAGAGTCTGAGCTCCTCCCCCAGCCTGAAATGTAGCTGGTACAACTAGGATCAATCCCGCCTAAGCCAAAGTACCGAACATGCTCAGGAAATGTGCTAAGGTTTTCCGGAGTCTAGGGGTTGCAATAGGTGCCTCAGGTGCCTGCCCTCAACTAGAACTATTGGTGACTCCTCAGTCACTGCTCTCGGATGTGCTCTAGCTATGGCACGTGCCCCTCCACGGCCTCTACCCTAGCCCTAGCCTCGCATCTCTAGCAAGGGGCGGGGGTGTCTGCTTATCTGATCTAGTGGTCTGTGTCCTCATCATCTGTGAGAGAATAGAAATACAAAGGCTCAGATTTCCAAATCAACAAAATCCGCACGACAAGGAATCAAAGAAGTGGAATTTCCTAATAGTTCTGTAGCCTCTCGAAGATAAGTACAGACATTTTCGTGCGGATCTGCAAGGCTCTACTAAACTTGCTTATGACTCGTAGCACCTATGAACCTACGGCTCTGATACCAACTTGTCACGTCCCCAAAATCCCTCCTTAGGAATCGTGATGGCACCTAGTCTTTAAGACTAGGTAAGCCTAGAACATGTTGAGAATTTAGTAGAAATAATGAGTAGGCTATTAATTTAAACTGATAAATAACATAATAAGAACCAAAATGGAACAACAGTCATACAATCCCAAAACCAGTGGGATAGAGTCATAACCTCTACTGAAACACACTAAGATCTCTATTACAATACTGTTCAGAAACAAAAGAAACAATAGCATATACTCACTAGAAGATGACTCCGAGGACTGCGAGCGTCAGGCATATATACCTTGAAGTCTCCGCGAAGTCTGAAGCAACTCACTAGCGTCCGGCATGGGCAAAGGTACCTGGATCTGCACAAAAATGTGTAGAAGCATAGTATTTGTACACCACAACGGTACCCAATAAGTATCAAGCCTAACCTCGATGGAATAGTGACGAGGCCAGATCAAGACACCTACTAGACATAGAATTCTTTGCATAATATTAAAGTAATCTAACAACGGGAAGTAAAAGAAATAAATGACAAAAAAGCAGAATATTTATATAAGTCTAACAACGCATGTAAAAGCAGTAAAAGACAACATAGAGTGAACACATGATAAAAACAACAAATGATCAAATACAATCAAAAAATACAAGTGAAATGAATTAAGGAAAAAATAATAACCGTTTAAATCAACAAGCAGTTCCAAAATAGAATGTACAACCAGAATCACCCCGAGGTACCACACCTCATATTCACATTTCACAAGTCACAATCACAATATTCCTTATATCGCCGCTTGAGCCTTGCATTTATTTTAAAAACATTTTTCTCGAAGTAGCTCCACGCGCTTTAGACCCTTTTCTCACCTCGTGTGCTTAAAATGAAGTAATTTCTCTTACTAGCAACACACACATAAATCCCCCCTTATCTCGCCACATGCGCATAAATATCACCACTTTTATACTGCCGCTTGCAGATCACATCACAACACAATAATCAACTCAGACCACACGTGCCCATATGCCACAATATTTTCACAACAACAATACCAATATCACCCCAAAACATAGCCCAAGCTCAACCACAATGTGTACACGAATCTCAATAACAACAAAATAAAACGGGAAATAACTCAACAAGGAAAGATATTCCAATAAACAACTACTTCAACCACAAAACATGTTAATAGCTCGCAATACTACAACTTCAATTCAAATGCATAACATAAACCCAACAATAAAAGAGATAGCATATTACGCAAGATACTTACCTCAACTAGGCCAAATGAACACTCAAAAATAGCTTTACCTTTAAAATTCACCTCCGCTCACCTCAAATCTAACCAAAATTGACTTAATAACATCAAATAATGCAAGAGAAACCAATTTCAATAAATAAAGTTAAGATCTTTACACAATTTTCCAAAAGTCAACAAAAGTCAACCCGGGGCCCGCCCGATCAAAACCCGAATTCTAGGGTAGATCTCGACTACCCATAACCCACGGGTCCATATATGTGATTTGTGTTCAAATCCGAGTCCAATTCGACTCTCAAATCTCTAATTTTCACTTTTTAGAACATAGACATAATTCCCCAAAATCTTTCTTCAATTTTCATGGATTAGAGGTTAAATATCATAAATAATCATGTAGTATAATTGAAAATTGATCAAAATCACTTATGCAGCAGTTCTATGTGAAAATACCTCCTCAAAATTGCCTCCTACCAAGTCGAGGATTCTAAGATATGAAAAATAAAGCCAAGTCCCATTTTTCCAGCCCTTTTGTTCAGGTGCAGAAATCGCAATTGCGACATGGGGCTCGCAATTGCGAACCCTCACAAATGCAAACATACCATAGCAAATGCGGCACCTGACAAGCCCAGGGAAGGTTGCAAATACGACACTGACTTAATGCAGCCAGATGGTCGCAACTGCGAGCTACCCAGCCAAAGGCCACCATTCGCATCCAGGTGTTGCAAATGCGATACCTGAGACCTCCTGCCAACTTTGCAAGTGCAATGCTGCTGCTCGCAATTGCGATAACTGGAGCACCAGCACACCAACAACCTGGAATAAGTTCAAACTAGTCCGAAGCACATCCGAAACTCACCCGAGCGCTAGGGGCTCCACACCAAACATCCACACAGGTTTAAAAACATCATACAAACTTGCACGCGCGATCAAAATACCAAAATAACATCCGAAACCACGAATATGACATCAAAACACATGAAAATTCAAAAGGAAACTCACGAATCTCTAGAATCACAAGCAAGCAAACTAACTCGGAATAACACTAAATTTTGCAGACAAGTTCCTAATAGCAAAACGAACCTATTCCATGTCCCAAAATAAAAATCAAAACTTGATAGCCATAAAGTCAACCTACGGTCAAACCTAAGGAATTTTTAACATTCAAATTGCCAGCTTTTGGCAAAGCAAGTCAAATCAACCTAGGGACCTTCGAATTCAATTCCGGGCATACGCGCAAGTCCAAAATCACAATACGAACCTATCGTTGCTATCAAAACACCATTCCGATGTCTTTTTCACCAAATTCAAACTTTGATCAACATTTCCAACTTAAGCATCTAAGCCAAGAACTAAGGAATTCAAATCATTCCAAAACTTTCCCGAAATGAAACTAACCATTCCCGCAAGTCATAAAGCTATAAATACACATACGTGAAGCTTCAAAAGGGGAACATGGGTCAAATGCTCAAAACGACCGATCGGGTCGTTACATTCTTCCCCTTTTAAAACAAACATTAGTCGTCGAACGTGCATAGAGACATACCTGAAGTGCCAAAAAGGTGAGGAAAATGACTTTGCATGTCGTGCTCGGTCTCCCAGGTGGCCTCGTCGACCAGTTGACCCCTCCATTGGACCTTCACTAAAGCAATGCTCTTTGAGCTCAACTTCTAGACTTGCCTGTCCAAGATAGCCACCAGCTCCTCAACATAAGTCAAATCCTTATCTAACTGGAATGAGTTGAAATCTAATACATGCGTTGATCACCAAAATACTACCGGAGCATGGAAACATAGAACACCGGGGGAACTCCCGACAAGCTGGGTGGCAATGCAAGTATGTAGACCACCTCACCAAGTCTCTCAGGGATCTCAAAGGACCAATATACCTAGGGTTCAACTTTCCCTTCTTCCCCAGCCTCACCACACCCTTCATGGGTGAAACTCTGAGTAGGACCCTCTCTCCCACCATGAATGCTACATCACGAGCCCTCCGATCAGCATAACTCTTTTGCCTGGACTGTGCTGTACGAAGTCGATCTTGAATCAACTTGACTTTCTCCAAGGCATCTCGAACCAAATCAGTGCCCAACAATCTATCCTCCCCCAACTCAGACCAACCAACTAGAGAACCATATCGTCTCTCATATAAGGCCTCATAAGGAGACATTTGAATTTTGATTGGTAGCCATTGTTGTAGGCGAACTCTGTGAACGGTAGGAATTGATCCCATGAACCCCTGAAATCAATAACACATACACATAGCACGTACTCCAATATCTAAATAGTGCACCTAGAATGCCCGTCTGTCTGGGGATGAAATGTTATGCTCAGCTCGACCTTTGTGCCTAACTCACACTGCACTGCTCTCCAGAAATGTGATGAAAACTACGTGCCTCGATCATAGATAATAGACACCGGCACACCATGAAATGGACAATCTCACGAAGTGTGTAGACTTGGTTAATCTATCCACAATACCCACACTGCTTCAAATTTATTCAAGGTTCGTGGAAGTCCAACTAAAAAATCCATAGTGATACGCTCCCACTTTCACTCTGGAATATCAAACCTTCTGAAGCAAACCACCCGGCCTCTGATGCTCATACTTCGCCTGTTGATAGTTCAGACACCGAGCCACATAATCCACAAGATCTTTCTTCATTCTTCTCCACTAGTAGTGCTGCCTCAAATCCTGGTACATCTTCGCGACACTAGATCAATGGAATAATGCAAACTGTGGGCCTCTTCAAGAATCAACTCACGCAACCAATCCATATTGGGCACACAAATCCAGCTATGCATCTGCAACACCCAGTCATTTCGAATAGAAACCTCCTTGGCATCACCGTGCTACACCGTGTCCTTAAGGACAAGCAGATGAGGATCATCATACTGACGTGCTTTGATGCGCTTAAACAAAGAAGAACAAGAAACCACGCAAGCAAGAACCCGGCTAGGCTCCGAAACATCCAACCTCACGAACCGATTGGCCAAAGCCTGAATATCCAATGCTAACGGCCTCTCTCCAACTAGAATATAATCAAGACTACCCATGCTCTCAACCTTCCTACTCAAGGCATCGGCCACCACATTGGCCTTTCCGGGATGATAAAGAATGGTGATATCATAGTCCTTTAATAGCTCTAATCACATTTGTTGCCTCAAGTTCAGATCCTTTTTCTTAAACAAATGCTGTAGACTCCTGTGATCTGTGAATACCTCACAAGACACGCCGTAAAGGTAGCACCTCAAAATCTTCAATACGTGAATAATGGTTGTCAACTCTAAATCATGTACTGGGTAGTTCTTCTCAAGGGGCTTCAACTAACGTGAACCATAAGCAATCACTCTACCCTCCTGCATCAATACACACCCAATGCCAATCCACGAAACATCATAATAAAATGTATAAAAACCCAATGTTGAAGGAAAAACTAGAACTTGAGCTGTGGTCAAGGCGATCTTAAGCTTCTGAAAGCTCTCCTCACACTCGTCAGACCACTTGAATGGGGCACCCTTCTGAGTCAATCTAGCCAAAAAAGTTGTGATGGATGAATATCCCTATACAAAACAACAATAATAACCAGCCAAGCCTAGAAAACTCTAGATTTAAGTAGCAAAGGACGGTCTGGGAAAACTCTAAACTGCCTCCACTTTCATCGGATCTACCTTAATCCCCTCACTAGACACCACATGGCCCAAAAATGCCACCGAATCTAGCCTAAACTCACACTTGGAGAATTTACCATATATCTTCTTCTCCCTCAAGGTCTAGAGCATGATCCTCAAGTGCTGCTCATGATTCTCCCGGCTACCAGAATACACCAATATGTTGTCAATGAATACAATGATGAATGAATCAAGATATGGATGGAGTACACTGTTCATCAAGTGCATAAATGCTGCTGGGGAGTTGGTCAGCCAAATGACATCACCAGAAACTCATAGTGACCATAGCGAGTCCTGAAGGCCATCTTCGGAATGTGTGAGTCGCAAATTTTAAGCTGATGATACCCTGACCTGAAGTCAATCTTTGAGAATACCCAAGCACCCTGAAGCTGGTCAAACAAATCATCAATATGTGGTAGTGGGTAATTGTTCTTGATTGTAACTTTGTTCAGCTCCCTATAATTAATACACATCCTCATAGAGCCGTCCTTCTTCTTCACAAATAGCACTGGAGAAGCCCAAGGTGAAACACTCAATCGAATGCAATCAACTCCTAGAGCTGTTCCTTTAATTCCTTTAACTCCACTATGCCATACGATATAGTGGAATAGAAATGGGCTGAGTTCCCAACACTAGGTCAATACCGTTATCAATATCCCTATCGAGTAGCATGCCCGATAGGTCTGCTGGAAACACATCTGGGAAATCTCTCACTATCAAAACTTACTCAACGGTGGGAGTATCAACACTGATTTCACTCACAAAGGCTAGATATGCTAAGAACCCCTTCTCAACCATCTGCTGTACCTTTATAAAGGACACCACCCTGCTAGGAACATAACCCAATGTATCTCTCCACTCCAACCGCGGCAACCCTGGCATAGCCAATGTCGCTATCTTGGCGTGATAATCCAGAATAGCATGATAGTGTGACAACCAATCCATTTCCAATATCACGTCAAGTTCCATCATACTGAGTAGCAGAAGGTCAACTCTACTCTCATAACCCTCGATAGTGACAAAACCCGACTGATAAACACGGTCTACCACAATGGAATCTCCTAAAAGCGTAGACACATATACAGGCGCACTCAAAGAATCATGAGATATATCCAAATATGGAGCAAAGTAACATGACACATACGAATAAATGGAACCCGGATCAAATAAAACTGATGTTTCCCTATGATAGACCAAAAAAATACCTGTGATGACAACATATGATGCAGCAGCCTCAATCCTACCTGAAAAAGCATAGCAACGGGCCTGGCCTCCCCCTCTAGGTCGACCTCTACACGCCTGACCTCCACCCCTAGATGGCAGTGCAGGTGGAGTGGCGTATGGAGTAGCAACCACAACTTGTGAACCATGTGGACCCTGTGAAACCCGTAGAGCCTGTGGAGCCTATGGAGGTGCACCTCTCCTAAGTCTGGGACAGTCCCTCACCATGGGCTTGGTATCACCACACTCAAAACAATCTCTCTATTTGCGTGGCTACTGAACCTGGATATGACCCAATCGGCTTGACTGGCTGTTAAAGACACCTAATGCAGGAGGTGCACTAGAAAGTGGTTATGCCCAATCGGTGACCTGAGGCCTCGAAATAGCTGGAGCACTGCAAGTATCCAGAAGTGCCGAATGAACTGGTCGACTCACATAACCTTTGCCATGATGAGCTGAAACTACAGCGTAGGAACCATTAAATCCTCTAGAATCTCGAGGCTTCTTGGCCTCCCTATCCTCCCTCTCCTGGCCACACATACACTCCATCCTTCGAGCGATCTCCACAACTTGCTGAAACGGAGTATCCATCTCCAACTCCCGAGCCATACAGAATCTAAGACCATAGCTGGCCCCTCAATAAATCTACAGACTCGCTCTCCAACTGTACAAACCAAAGCAGGTGCATGGAGGGACAACTCATTGAACTTGATGGCATACTTCGACACCGTCAGAGTCCCATGATGCAACTACTTGAACTCTATGCACCACGCATCCCAAAGGGTCTAGGAACAAACTCCCTCAAAAATAGATCTAAAAACTGAGCCCAAGTGACTGGCGCTACATCAATTGGTCTATCCTCCTCATAAGCCTGCAACCACTTATATGCTGCCCCTGTTAGCTGAAATGTAGTAAAGGTAACTCTGCTCACCTTCATAATGCCCATGTTGCGGATAATATGATGGCAATGGTCTAGAAAACCCTATGCATCCTCGGTAACTATGGCACTGAAAGTAGGAGGATCATATTTCTTGAACATCTCAAGCATCTTGTGCTCCTCCTCAGATGCCTTTGGCCTGACCTCAGGCTGAACCGAGATAACAAGTTATGCTGGCATAATTACCAGAACCTGATCAACATAGACCCATTGCTCTGGAGTATGGGCCGAGGGAGTCTGAGCTCCTCCCCTAGCTTGAGATGTAGCTGGTGCAACTGGGATCAATCACGCCTAAGCCAAAGTACCAAACATGCTCAGGAAATGCGCTAAGGTCTCTAGGATTTCAGGGGTAGAAAGAGGTGCCTCAGGTGCCTGCCCTAACCCAGAGCTACCGTTGGCTCCTCAACTGCTGCTCTGGCATGTGCTTTAGCTGTGGCACATGCCCCTCCTCGGCCTCTACCCCAGACCCAACCTCTCACATCTCTAGTAGGGGGCACATGTATCCGCTCATCTGATCTAACAGACCATATGTAAGAGAATAGAAAGACAAAGGCTCTGATTACGAAATCAACAAATCCGCATAATAAGGAATCAAAGAAGTGGAATTTCCTAATAGTTCCGTAGCTTCTCAAAGATAAGTACAAGCATCTCTGTACCGATCCGCAAGACTCTACTAAACTTTCTTATGACTCGTAACACCTATGAACCTAGGGCTCTGATACCAACTTATCATGATCCCAAAATCCCACCTTAGAAATCGTGATGACACCTAGTCTCTAAGACTAGGTAAGCTTAGCACATGTTGAGAATTTAGCAGAAATGTCGACTAAGCTATTAATTTAAACTGATAAATAACCTAATAAGAACCAAAATGGAACAACAGTCATATAATCCCAAAACCAGTGGTACAAATTCATAAGCACTACCAAAACACACTAAGAATCTCTATTACAATATTATTCAGTAACAAAAGAAACAGTAGCATATGATCACTAGAAGGTGACTCCGAGGCTTGCGAGTGTCAAACACGTATACTTTGAAGTCTTCGCAAAATTTGAAGCAACTCACTAGCGTCCGGCACGGGCAAAGGTACATGTATCTGCACAAAAATATGTAGAAGCAAAGTATGAGTACACCACAATGGTACCCAATAGGTATCAAGCCTAACCTCGATGGAGCAGTGATGAGGGCAGGTCAAGACACCTACTAGACATAGAAAACTATGCGTAATATTAAAGTAATCTAACAACGGGAAGTAAAAACAATAAATGACAACAAAGCAGAATATTTATATAAGGCTAACAACAGATGTAAAAGCAGTAAAAGAAAACAAAGAGTGAACACATGATAAAAACAACAAATGATCAAATACAGTCCAAAATACAACTGAAATGAATTAAGGAAAATATAATAACCGTTCAAATCAACAGGTCGTTCCTACATAGAATGTACAACAAGAATCACCCCAAGGTACCACACCTCATATTCACATTTCACAAGTCAAAATCAAAACCTTCCTATATCTCTGCGTGAGCCTTACATTTATTTTCAAAGCATTTCCCCCGAAATAGCTCCACGTTCTTTAGCCCCCTTATCTCGCCTTGTGTTCTTAAAATGAAGGAGCCTTACTCGCAACACACGCATAAATCCTCCCTTATCTCGCAACATGCGCATCAATATCACCACCCTTATATTTCTGCATGCGTATCACAACACAACACAATAATCAACTCGCACCACACGTGCCCATATGGAACAACATTTCCACAACAACAATACCAATATCATCACAACATATAACCCACTACTCAACCTCAATTTGTAACTCAATAACAAAAAATTAAAATGGGAAATAACTCAACAAGGAAAGATATTCCAACAAACAACTACTTTAACCACAAAACATGTTAATAGCACTTAATACTACAACTTCAATTCAAATGCATAACATAAACCCAACAATAAAAGAGATAGCATGTAATAACAACTATGACTAAATGCATGAGTATAACTCAACAATGAAAGAGATAATATGTAATAACAACTACGGCTAAATGCATGAGAATAACTCAACAATGAAAGAGATAGCATGTAATAACAACTCAATTAAATGCATATAAGATTAAACTCGACAATGCAAGATAGAACATGTAATAAAAACTTCAATTAAAGCATATAAGAGTAAACTCGACAATGAAAGATAGAACATGTAATAATAACTTCAATTAAAGCATATAAGAAACCTAAGAGTCTAAACCTGTCAATTTCTACATATAAGGCCATGTACACACTCGTTACCTCGCTTACACATCTTCCACGTAATTTAAATAGTGCAATTAAACTAAATCCTATAGGATATTTTTCCCATGCAAAGTTAGGCAAGATACTTACCTCAACTAGGCCAAATTAACTCTCAAAAATAGCTTTTCCTTTAAAATTCACCTCCACTCGGCTAAAATCTAACCAAAATCGACTTAATAACATTAAATAATTCAAGAAAAACCAATTTCAACAAATAAAGTTAAGATCTTTACACAATTTCCCAAAAGTCAACAAAAGTCAACCCGCGACTCGCCTAGTCAAAACCCTAGTCCAAGGATAGATCTCGACTATCCATAACCCACAAGTCCATATATGTGTTTTATTTTCAAATCCGAGTCCAATTCGACTCTCAAATCTCAAATTTTTATTTTTCAAATCATAGACAAAATTCCCCAAAATCTCTCTTCAATTTTCATGGATTAGAGGTTAAATCTCATAAATAATCACGTAATATAATTGCAAATTTGATCAAAATCACTTACCCAATAGTTGTATGTGACAATTCCTCCTAAAATTTGCCTCTTACGCACTCTAGGGTTCTAAAATATGAAAAGTGAAGCTAAGTCCCGTTTTCCAGCCCTTTTGTTCAAGTGCAGAAGTCGCAATTGTGACATGGGGTTTTCAATTGCGAACTCTCGCAAATACAACCATAACATTGCAAATGCGGCACCTGAAAAGCCTAGGGAAAGTCGCAAATGCGACACTAACTTCACAAATGCGAAGTCAGTGCCTTTAGCAAATGCGGCCAGATGGTCGCAAATGCAAGCTACCCAACACAAGGCCACCCTTCGCAATTGCGATCAAGATGTTGCAAATTCTATGCCTACAACCCCTTGCCAACTTCTCAATTGCGATGCTGGTGCTCGGAATTGTGATAATTGGAGCACTAGCACACCAACAACCTGGAATGAGTTCAAAGCAATCCGAAGCACGTCCGAAACCCACCCGAGCCCTCGGGGCTCCACACCAAATATCTACACAAGTCTAAAAATTTCAAATAAACTCGCTCGTGAGATCAAAACACCAAATAACATCCGGAACCATGATTCGGACATCAAAACACATGAATTTCAAAAGGAAACTCAAGAATCTCTAGAATCACAAGCAAGCGTCTAATTCCGATCAAACCAACTCGGAGTGACACCAAATTTTATAGACAAGTTCCAAATAGAAAAATGGACCTATTCCAAGTTCCAAAACAAAAATTCAAACCCGATATCCATAAAGTCAACCTACGGTCAAACCTAAGGAATTTCTAAACATTCAAATTGCCAACTTTCGGCAAAGCAAGTCAAATCAACCTAATGACCTCCGAATTCAATTTCGGGCGTACGAACAAGTCCAAAATCATAATACGAACCTATGAAATCTATCAAAATATCATTCGGGGGTCTTTTTCACCAAAGCCAAACTTCAGCCAATATTTCTAACTTAAGCTTCTAAGCCAAGAACTAAGGAATCCAAATCATTTCAAAACTTCCCTGAAACAAAACTAACGATCCCCACAAGTCATAAAACTACTAATATACATACAGGAAGCTTTAAAAGGGGAAACGGGGCTCAAATACAAAAAATGACCCATCAGGTCGTTACAATTAGATTGGGTTTGTTTACTCGGCACAACTATTGCCGGGGGTGCGTTAGTGGATAGAGTTGACCTTATTAATGTCTTGATATGTTCCATGTGTTATGATCTTATGATACGATGGACTATGAGACTACTTGGATATCCACACACATGATGTGGTTATGTTTGGGTCTTGTGACGAGATTTGTTGATTGTGAGCATTATGGCTCGATAGATATTCCAAATGGACTAGTATATTTGGATAGGGTAATGTACCACAACAAAGTTATGTTGGGATATGATCTTTTATGCTTATTTTATGTGTTTTACTTCTCATGTGTGGGATGAAATCATTGCATTGTGCCTTGGTGGTTGTATCTACCGATCTTATTGTGTTGTTCTCTTATTTGGTTCTCCTCCCATCTTTGGTTATATTTGAGTTGTTGCATGTTGGGTACGGAGTGCATCGTGTGTGACTCTAGGTGGCATTTAGTGTGTCCTATTGGTCGAGCAGTTTGTATTGGATGAGATGATATCATTGGACTTGGAATTAGTGCAATCAGAATTGGATAAGGTATGTTTGGATAAGAACCTCATTAATCAGCTTAGATTTTGGCAATAGTTCTTTTTAGGCGAGTGAACTCCACGACTTCTTGATTGGGTGAGTGATTATGAGTTTCTACATGTTTCTTGCATCATTAGCGGCATTGTAAAGGTTTGGAATAAGGTTTTATTTCATATGAAATTTGTCACCAGTACCGAGTTTGGTTATGGGCAACTACTACGGTCAGAAAGTATTGCTATGGGCATATGAGTGATGGGTTACGTCGTATCGTTATATTTTGGGAACATACTTTTGATTTTCCACAACTTGTTGATATTGATGTAATGTGTATATGCGAGCATCGGATCATATAAAAAATTTTGAATGTTGGAATTTGGTTCTTTGGTTGATAGATTATGGTTGAAGAAAGAATTTTCGGACAGGATTGTGCTAATGAGCTTTTATGGATTGCGATGACATAGGATCACCCTTGGGTACGTGTATGGTGAATTTATACAGTAATTTGATAGCTTTGGAATGACTATTGGCATGTTTGAGGACAAATGTATGTTTAAGTGGGGAAGAATGTAACGACCTGACTAGTTGTTTTGAGATTTAATGTTCCATTAGTGGTTTGAGGTCTTGAGTAGCTTCATATGATGTATCAATACTTGTATGTATGGTTGGTTTCGATGTTCGAGAGGTTCGAATTTGATTTGGAAAAGAAATTTTCATATTTAGAAGCTTTAAGTTGAAGAGTTAACTAAGATTTGACTTTTTTATAAACGTTTTGGGTTCGTGTTTTAATAATTACAATAGGTTCGTATGATATTTTTGCTCTTTTTGGAAAAGGTTGGTAACTTGAAGGTTTAGAAATTTCAGAAGTTTGACTGTGAGTTGACTTTGTGGCTATCGGGTTTGGATTGTTATTCCAGGACTCGAAACGAGTCTGTTTTTTCATTTGAAACTAGTGTGCAAAGTTTGGTTTCATTCCGAGTTGATTAGGTAGGATTCAGAAGCGTTCGATGAAGTTGGAAGGTTTGAACGTTAAGTGAATGATCTTGAACTTTGATTCTTGGTTTTGATGTTATTTATGATATTTCGAGCTTTTAGATAAGTTTGGGTAATATATTTGGAATTATTGGCATGTTTGGACGGGGTCTCGAGGGTCTCAAGTGAGTTTCGGGGTGGTTTCAGACCATTTTTAAGCCTTTTTCAATTTCTGGGTTTTGGCTATAGGGGTATGAATAGCGATCACGAACCTTGATAAGTGTAGATTTTAACTATTTTATTGGTACATTCTTGCTTTAATTTTTAGTTTGAAAGTAATGATTTTTGTCTCTAAATCTAATAAAAGTGGGTGAATTGCATGTGTACTGGAGAATGTGAGCTCAATGAAGATATATAACACAAAAAGGAGAGGTTCCAGTTAAGATCAACAAGAGGAAAAATGTGAAGAACAATGCGGTTCACAAAATTCCATCTGCGGCCGCAAAAGCAAATGCAACCCGCAGAAAATAAAATGCAGCCACAGACAAAGTTCTGGAGCTTCAGGGATTTTCAGCAGAAGTGCTGTCCACAAACCCAATAGTGCGGTTGCACTTTGTTTGGAAAACAGGTTCGCACAGAAAAGCTTGAAAGATCAGGGAAGATGCAATCGGACAAAGTATGAAGCCTCTTCAAAGTGCGGTCTGCAGCAATTTAGTGCGACCGCATAAGCTAATGAACAGCTGCATAACTCCTCCAACTGAAAGCACTCGTAGCAGTAACCTACCAAAGTGCGGCCGCAGAACCCTTCGAAGGGTTTTTTTGTCAGGAATTTCGGAGCACTAAATAGACGTGAAAAACTTTTTTAGGGCATCTTTTTGTATTGTAGCAGCAGCTGGTAGTTATTCTTAGCGATTTGGGGAAACTTTGAGTTACAATTAGAGAGGATCAATTACTTTTTCATTTTAATTTACATTTATATGTTTAATTTCTTCTTCTTTTCATTTTTCTTTGTCCATTGCTATGAGTAGCTAGATTTTATCTAGGGTTGTGATCCAACCCTAGTGTGTAAAACTTATGGGTGTTTCATATTAATCCTTTTCAGTGATTGGTTAATGTTATTTAGCCTTGTTTATACTTTATAGTTAGAATTAATAGTTACAAACAATAATTCATGCCTATTTGACTTAGTTCTTACTTGAGAAAGATGAATTTAGACTAGGAAAACTTGGCTATCAAGAAATTGAACTAGTTGAAGTATCGATTAGTTTAATTAGAGGATTTAAACTAGAGAAAGGAATAATCTAATTTGGACTCATATTCAATTGCTTTAATTGATAACCATTTGGACTTGAGAGAGCAAATTTGGGCATAATCACTCTTTAACCGAGAGGTATTGAGTGGGTACTTGTGTATTGAGAGTCATAACAAACTTCGATCTACCAAGCAAGCATAGATTTACTCTACCCATTAGGTTTACACCTAGGTTAAGGATACAACCCTAGGCCTTTCTTTATATGATAGAACTTAGAAAAACATTTCAATCATTACTTGTTCATTAGTTACTCAATTTTTTAGTAGTTTATTAGAAGAATTGATATTCACTTTTGTTTAGAAGCTAAATCTAGCTATTATGAGTTCTTTATTAAGTATTTACCTCAACACCCATTCTAAACTCCTTGTGGATTCGACCCCGACTCCTGTTGGGTTTATTATTGTAACAACCATTTCATATTTCTTTTGATTGGTGTGTGAATTGGACGTGATCAATTTTTGGCACTGTTGCCATGGAGTTTACGGTGTTAGATATAACTTGAGTTTGTCTCTTGAAGTATCTTCTTTTATTTTCATGATTCTAACATGTTGAAGTGATTGTAGGTTCCAAATGACGAACAACGAACTTGGAAACATACCATTGGGAAAGGTGGATGATGAAGAGGAACAACTTGATGAAATGCAAGTTCCGCAACAAAACCGCCAAGGCCGTGGGAAACAAGACAATATGCCTCCACCTTCCCCACCTCCACAACCACAAGCGGCGCAACATCGGATTTTGCCCAATGAAGGGTATGCAAGTGCCATAGTCCCCCCTCGCATTAGGGCGGGAAAATTTCAAATTACCAATGTGATACTCACGTTGCTCGAGCAAAGAGGCTATTTTACCGGGGCACAAACTCAAAATGATTACAAGCATTTGAAAGGTTTTGTGGATACATGTTGGGGGAGCGAACAAATATATGTTTCAGAAGATGCTTTGCGGTTAAGGCTTTTTCCCTTATCACTAAGGGGCAAGGCTTGGTTTGGTTTGAACGCTTGCCTAATCATTTTATTCATACATAGGATGAATTGGCAGCAAAGTTTATTTCAAATCTCTTCTCTCCCGAGCATATGGCAACTCTACGGGATGAAATATTGGCTTCCAAGCAAGAGCCTAATAAACCTTTGAATGAAATTTAGGAGCGGTATCAAACTATGGTGAAGGAGCGCCCAAACAACGATATGTCCGACAACATGATCCAACAAACTTTCTACCGTGGTATTAATACCACGAATCAATATGTGGTTAATCAATTGGCCGCAGGCAATTTCATGACAATACCTTATGCGGAGGCATGCGAGATTCTTGATGAGATGGTGGAAACCTCTTTGGCTTGGCAATCCTGAGCTAATGTTCCCCAAGGTGATCCCAACATGGTCCATCTTCATAAATAATTGCAAGACCATGGGCAAGCTATTGTCGGATTGACCACAACCATGACTCAACTTGCTAAGGTTCAACTTCATAAAACTCAATCTCCTAAGAAAGTTCATGCTATGGAAGGAGTGAGTGTCTTGGCCAACAAGAAGAGGACTAAAGACCCCAATTTCAATCCCGGGTAGAGAATTATGCACATGATAATGGTAGCTATTACCAAGATGACTCTTATCAAGAGCAAGAAGAAGAAGTATAATTTGTGAACAATTACCAAGGGCAACAAAGCAATTTTTTAGGCTCCAATCAAAATCAATAAGAAAATTGGGGTTTTAACAACCAAGGGAATTGGAATAACAACAACAACAACAACAACTAAGGGAATTGGGGAGGCAACGATCAAGGAAACTCGGCAAACAATAATAATAATGCAAATTGAAGTTCGGGTTTTGAAAGACCCCAATGTACCAACAAGCAAGCAACCTACCTCCTTATCCTTCTCACAGTTCAAGTTCTTCAGTAATGAAATGGGTCATATTGAAAACATGTTCAAGCAAATTATGGAAAAGAATGCGGAATCGGATGCCCAACTTGCCTCACATACCACATCAATCTGTAATCTTGAAGTTCAAATGGGGCGAATTTCTCAAGCTCTTAGTACTCATCCTAAGGGTGCATTTCCAAGTGACACGGTAGTGAACCCAAAGGGTGGTAAAAATACGGGGCTTGCTATGGAGGTTATCACAAGAAGTGGAAGAGGCGGGAATGCACCCACCTCAAATGGAAAACAACTTGTGGATGATGACGGAGTGATCCAAGAGGAGGAAATCCCACAAAATAATGTTCAAGTACATGATGATGTTTGGATTGATATTGATGATAGTGTGGAGGAGACCCGAGAAGAGGTGAACCTGTCTGGGGAACACGTCATTGACATACCAAATCCGGTAGTGCAAAAGGCTAAGGCACCCTTGCCAAAGTCTCCCTCCTTACCCTTAAAGGCTTGCTAATCAAAATGCTGAGAATCAATTCAATATTTTTATTCAAAAGATGAAAGGTCTCTCTATTAATGTGTCGTTGGTGGAAGCTTTGGAACAAATGCCCGGTTATGCCAAGTTTATGAAAGATCTTGTGACCAAGAAGAGGTTGATGAAATTCAAAACAATCAAAGTCACTTATCAAGTGAGTGCAATTGTTCATTCCGTGGATCCCAAGTTGGAGGATCCTTATTCTTTTATAATTCTTTGTACTATTGGAAGTGCTGATTTTGCTAAGTGTCTTTGTGATATTGGGGCGAGTATTAATTTGATGCGCTATTCAGTGTTCAGAACTTTGGAGATTGGAAAACCAAGACCCACATCTATGAGATTTCAAATAGCCGATCACACAATGAAGACACCATTGGGAGTGATTGAGGATGTTTTGGTCCGAGTTGATAAATTTATCCTTCCAGTGGACTTTGTGATTCTAGATTGTGAGGTTGATTATGAAGTGCCTATCATTCATCGAAGGCCTTTCCTTGCTACAGGTAAGGCCCTTTGTGATGTTGAAGCCGGAGAACTCACTTTCTGGGTTGGTGATGAACAAGTGGTATTCCATGTGTGCAAGTCCATGTGTCAACCAAATAGCAATGATGTATGCTCTTTTGTGGACTTGGTGACCGATGTCATTTTTGATGATACTAGTGCTACAATCAACGTTGGTGACATGTTGGAAGCCAGTTTGCTTAATTTTGACGATGATGAGATGGATGGTTTAATGGAGCGTGTGAATTCATTGCAAGGAATGATTTCCTACAACTATGCACCCGGAAAGTTGTCATTGGATCTTGAGAATAGGAAGATTTGTCCTACAAATCCTTCAATTGAAGAGCCATCATCCTTGGAGTTGAAACCATTGCCACCTCACCTTCGGTACGAATTTCTTAGCCCTTGTTCTACTTTACCAGTTATTCTTTCGTTTTGTCTGACTAACGTGCAGGTACATTCCACATTGGTAGTCTTGTAAAAGAGGAAGGAAGCTATTGGATGGACTTTGGCGGATATTTGGGTAACCCCGCATTTTGCATGCATAATATCAAATTGGATGATGGTGCTAAATTGTCAGTTGAATATCAAAGAAGACTCAATGAAGCTTGTCAAGATGTGGTAAAAAGGAGATTATCAAATGGTTGGATACCGGGGTTGTTTACCCCATTTTCGATAGTTCATGGACTTCTCCGTTCCAATGTGTCTCAAAGAAGGGGGAAAGAAGGTTGTTACAATTGATAAGAATGAGTTGATTCCTACAAGAACGGTCACCGGTTTGAGAGTTTGTATGGATTATCGTAAGCTCAACAAAGTCACAAGGAAGGATCACTTCCCTCCCCTTTTATGGATCAAATGCTTGATAGGTTGGCCGACCGATCCTTCTATTGATTTCTTGATGGCTACTCAGGCTGCAACTAAATTCTTATTGCATCGAAAGACGAAGAGAAAGCCACCTTTACATGTCCATATGGTACTTTTGCTTTCAAACAGATGCCTTTTGGATTGTGCAATGCGTCGGTGACTTTTCAATGATGTATGATGGCTATCTTCACGGACATGGTAGAATACTATCTTGAGGTCTTTATGGATGGCATTTTGGTGGTTGGGGATTCATTTGATGATTGTCTTGATAATTTGGACAAGGTGTTGGCTAGATGTGAGTAAACAAAATTGATACTCAATTAGGAGAAATGTCATTTCATGGTTGAGGCATTGTCCTTGGTCATAAGATTTCAGATAATAGTATTGAAGTAGATAAGGTGAAGGTTGAAGTTATTTCTAAGCTTCCACATCCACCTTGGTGAAGGGTGTGAGGAGTTTCTTGGCACCACGCAGGATTCTACCAGTGACTTATCAAAGATTTTTCTAAAGTGGTGAACCCTTTGTGCAAACTCCTTGAGAAGGATGCCAAGTTCCATTTTAATGAGGATTGTCTGAGAGCTTTTGAACAATTGAAGCTCAAGCTGACAACTATTCCTATCATTACATCTCCAAAGTGGAGTTTTCCGTTCAAGCTCACGTGTGATGCAAGTGATGTAGCGGTTGGGGATGTTTTGGGGAAACATATAAACAGAGTTCTTCATCCGATCTACTATACTAGTAAGACCATGAATAGTGCCCAAGTATATTATACCGTTATGGAGAAGGAGCTCCTTTATATTGTGTTTACTATTGAGAAGTTCTGCCCATACTTGATGGGTGCCAAAGTTATTGTCCACATGGATCATGCGGCGTTTCGCTACCTTATGAGCAAAAGGGAATCCAAAGCTTGTTTAATGAGATCCGTGCTTTAGCCACAAGAGTTTTATACTGACATCCAAGACAAGAAGGGAAGTGAAAATCAAGTGCATAGCACTTGTATCATTTGGAGAAGGAGGGGAGGCCACATGACGCCCTTGAAATCAATGACCCTTTCCCATATGAGCAACTCTTGCCACTTTCAATGAAAGATGTACCATGGTTCCCGGATTTGGCAAATTTCCTTGTGAGTGGTATCATTCCGGAAGAGTTCACTTCAAACCAAAGAAGAAGATCAAGAGGGATTTTCAAGACTACTATTGGGATGAACCATACCTTTTCCGAATTTACACAGATGGGGTAATTAGAAGATGTGTGCCGGAGGAGGAACAAAGTGATATTCTTGGGGCTTGTCATTCTTCGTACTATGGTGGTCATCATGTTAGAGCTAGAGCGGCGGCTAAAGTCCGAAGTTGTGGTTTCTATTGGCCTACTCTCTACAAAGATGCAAATGAGTTGGTGAAAGATGTAATGAATGTAAACGAGCTCATGGAATTTCAAAGAAACACGAGATGCCCTTTATAACCATCTTGGAGATTGATATCTTTGATACTTGGGGCATTGACTTCATGGTCCCTTTCGTGAGTTCTTGTCGAAACACCTACATTTTGGTCACGGTGGATTATGTGTCTAAATGGGTTGAAGCAATTGCTTTACCCTATAATGAGGCTATAAGTGTGGTGGCTTTCTTGAAGAGGAACATTTTCACAAGGTTTGGGACTCCGTGGGAAATCATAAGTGATGGAGGGTCACATTTTTGAAACAAGGCTTTTGATACTTTGCTTGGAGAGTATGGTGTCACTCACAAAGTGAAAACTCCCTATCATCCACAAGCTAGTGGTCAAGCAGAAGTTTCCAACCGTGAGATAAAGAGTATTTTGTCTAAGAGGGTGAATGCAAATCGGACGGATTGGTCTAAGAAGCTCGATGATGCTCCATGGGCATATAGAACGACTTACAAAACACCTATCAGAATGTCTTCATATCGGTTGGTGTTCAAAAGTTAGTCGCCTTTTGGTGGAATTAGAGCACAAGGAAAAATGGGCCTTGAAGAAATTGAATCTTGATTGGGATGTAGCCGCTAACTTGTGAGTTGCACATTTGAATGAATTGGATGAATTCTGGTACCATGCATATGAGAGTTCATCCTTGTACAAAAAAAAAGATGAAACACCTTCATAACAAGGATATTTGGAACAAGGAGTTCAAGGCCGGTGATCTAGTGTTGTTGTTCAACTCAAGGTTGAGAATGTTTCCCTAAAAGCTCAAGTCAAAGTGGAGTGGTCCATTTGAAATTATTGGTGTGATACCCTTCGGTGCTTTGGACTTGAAGAACAAGAACAATGAAATATTTCGAGTCAAAGATCACCGAGTGAAGCACTACTTAGGGAAAGTTGGTGAAAGCCACATAGTGGCAGTACTTTACTTCAATTGAGGATCTTATGACATTGCATCATGCCACGACGTTATAATGCTCTTCTTGGGAGGCAACCCAATTTCTTTTCCTTTATCTCTTTTAGTTAGATGTTATTTCTTATTTTTAACTAGATTTGAAGTGTTATGTAGTGATCAGTGTTAGGCATTGAGATAATGGCTGAAACTGTGCCATGCATGGGAAAATGCGGACCACACTATGTGGCAGCGGAAGAGGAGATGCGAACCGTAGAAAATTGCCTGTAGTCAGAGATTTTACCTGCGGACCGCATTTGTAAGAAGCTGCTCAGGTGCTAAATTGAAGGTCCTCTGAACTTTTCTCTCAACAATGCGGAGCTATCTTTGCAGAATATCACAAAATTTGCGGTTGCAGGAGAGCAATCGTAGAGAAGTCATTGATACTAAGTTGATAGATGTGCGATCGCACTTGAAAAAGTGCGGAGCGTGCAGCTACGTGCTCTTCTCCTTCCAGGTAATAGAGTGCGGACTGCATTTGGAATTTCACGGGAGCACTTGCTTTCTTTTACCCTTACCCATGCACCGGTATAAATAGAATAGTAGGTCTCCCATTTACACTTTTCGCCGTTTTTCACACTCTAATTGAGACTCTACTGAGGACCAAGTTTCTTGCACTTTTGAACACACACAGCCACCCACACTCCAATTATTCCTATTACACTACTACAATTTGGTATGCATCACTTCAATCTTGTTATTTTTCTTTTTGAATGTATTATTGTTTCTTAACTTCTTTTTAAGCCATCTGTGATTAAATCCTTTCTTTGTGTCTATGTGGGATAGTTTAACATTTAGTATTTGTTAAATCTTGCTTAAATAAGGTTGGGTTTTCAATGATCACGCCTTTACCATGTTACCTAGTAGGATTGAACACATAATTGCATAACCTATGTAGCAAAAGACTTTCATCCATTACAATTCCTGATTGTGCAGATCGCATTTGAAATTTTGCGATCCGCAATTTCTGATTTTGGTAACTTGGCTGATAACCCTGATAGTGCGGCCACATTTTATTTGTGCGGACCGCACTTGAAATTTTGCTGCCACAAAGAAACGTCCGCACTATTCTTCAGAGACTTCTCTCTGAGAACCAGAGTACTTGTACTCAAGTGAATTCTATCCAGAACTTGAAACATCTGTGCAGGAGTGCGGACGCACTTGGATTTATGCGGGCCACACTTGAAATTATGCGAACTGCAGTTCAATTCTATCTTATGCAAGTTATACACTGCACATCCCATTGCTTCTAAGGTGTCCTCTACTATAACATGACTCTCAACTGCTTTGCAACTTGTATATCAACTGAAAACTCTCTTTGTGCATACACAAATAAAGATGCGATCAAGAGGAAATGGAGAGGCATCCAAAGGAAGAGATGGTCAAGGGGAAGGTAGAGGCAAAGGTGCCATGCACCCAAGTGCACAGAAGGCAATCGCTAAGAAAACACAGACCAGGGGAGAGGTAGAAGCCTCTTAGAGTAAGATTCTTATGTCCAGTCTAGGTAAGTCTCTGAAGGAAATTCCGTGTCGCTATCTGAAGAGCACAATGAAGGGAAGCCTCGTCCACAGGAAAAGTCTGAGCCTCAGCTGTGCCCTTAAGATCTCGGAGCACCTCCCAGGGCACACTAGCACCTATCATGAGTCAAATACAACTTCTCAAGACTCTGATTCTGATGACGCTCCCGATGACGAAAAAAGGGGAAGAGTTGCAAAAGATTGCACATTGAGGACAAAGAAAAATGTTGTATGGGAAGATAGATTCTTTAGCTTCAATGCTTACATGGATTTCTAATGGTGGTGGACTGAAAGGTCCCTCACTCATGAAAGTTATCACCATGGGCTTAGATAAGTACAATCCAGCAGTCCTGGAGCAGTTTACAAAGAGGAAAAGTTGGATGTAGTTCACTAGGGAGCTGGTGGATGTCAAGGAACACCTTGACCGGGAATTCTGTGCTAACACACTGCATATTGTTAAAGGTACCAAGGTTACAAAAGTGCGCAACATTAAATTGAAATTTGATCAACGCACTCTGAACACCTACCTCAGACTTGAGATGTGGAGTCTAAGGAGTATTTGGCTAAGTTAGCTGAGAAGGAGGAGGTAAGACCGTCGCTCAGAGAGATTATTCCACCTGGGCATACTACCCCTTGGATAGGTGTCAAAGTGCCGATCCTCCGCCGGACTCTGAGTTTTGAGGCAAAGGGGTGGCAGACTTTTGTGTGTACAAGACTTGACCCATACCTAAATGAGAAAAACTTGCCTCTAGCAAGAGTAGTGCTAGTAGCTTCTATCATGGCCGGCTACCTAATTAATGTGGGTGCTCTAATGTCAGCCAACATCTTTCTTGTAGCACAGTAGGGTAACACTTCCTACCCCTGCCCCAGCACCATCACTGAGTATTTAGCAGATTCAAAGGTAAAGGCCATGCCATTTGATATGAAGGTTAAGCCAACTGGTCCCTTTGACCTATACAAGTTGCAAGACCCCAGGAACCGGAAGAAGAGCTGTCAACCTTCAACTACTACTGTTTGATGAGCCAGTAGTAGTAGTTCCTAGTCCCTCTAAGATCCCTTCCACTTTAGCTGATCCTTCTAACAGTGCCATAGCTGCTATTCCTAAGCCAGCATCAGCCCCTACTCTATTGCCTACACCAGCTCTGAGGCCAGTGCCTTTACCAACGGGCCCACTATATGTTCTACTAGTTTCTCAGATGCTGGTGAGTCTCAACAACTGTATGTAGACAGCTACATCAAAGCTGTCCGAGATATCTAATACAGTTGCAGGGCACACCTCTACACAATCAGACCCTTTTGACATTGACATGAAGCTCACCAATGTCTTGGACAACCAGAAGGTGATTATGGACACACTAGTACACCATGGTGCAGTGATTAAGCGATTGACCAAGCAGGTGAAGAATATGAGAAAGACACAAGCCAACAAGAAGTAAGTGGACTCACTCTGAGCTGAGATGACTAGGATAGCTGAGGCTGGCAACTTACCGTTTGACATGCTACCCAGCCTCACCTAGATCAGCCTTCTCTTGAGGATACCACTGCTCATGCTGAGGAGCCTTGCCTTGCATCCAGCACTGCCGCTACGGTGCGTGGTATGTTCACCTCTCAGGCAGCTCCCATAGAGGATGATGACACAATTCAGTTAGCTGAGCCGGCTCGGACTGATCCTGCTGGTGATACCCTGATGACTAAGGACCCTTAAGGAGTTTCTTCGCCCCTCTCTGCTCTTTGATCTTATTTTGCTAAGAATTGGGGACAATGCTTTCTTTTTCTTTTGTGGTGGAGAATTTGGTATTTGATGATTGTTACATTCGATGACACTGGGATATAATAATTGTATAATTTATTTTGTTTATCTTTAGTAGTTTGATACATTTAGTAGTAATCTATAGTTTTATTTGTTTTAGTAGTGTAAAGATTATGCTTTTTCCTCTTTTGTTAATAATAAGCCTTTGGTTTTCGTAATGCCAAGATTCTTTCAAAAGGTGGTTTGCTGTGTGAATCGGGTGACTCTTCCTAAGAATGGATAGTGTGACAACTTTCTTAAGGGAATGAGTCTGTTTCATGTTTAGGTAGTAGTAGTAGTAAGTAGTGATGAATAAAAGACCTAATCAAGTTAGTCTTAGCAAATGAGTTATTTATGCTTCATTTGGCACCAACATACTTAACTACATGCTTATGGTTTGATGCAAGGTTTTTGAAAGAAGTAACTCTAGTAAAAAGTAACTCTAGTAAAAGCGACTTTGAGGCTCTTGAGTTGTCTTTGATAATCATTAGGTGGTTGAGTGGACCATAGAGATCTTTAACTTGATAGTGTTTGTTGTGGCTTTTAGACTCTATCCTTTTTACGGTCTATTTGCATGAGAGGTGAGATGAAATTTGTTTCTAGTCTAAGTGCTTGAGTGAATAGTCTAGAACTTGCCCCAAATGTGCTTCAAGGCGAAACTTTAAGTTTGTTTCTAGTCTAAATGCTTTGTTGAAAGATGATTGTAGGCTTTTCTTGGACCATTTGAGGTTTCAATTGCCACCCTATGATCATTATCCCTAGTCAACCCCCTTTGAGCCTTTAGACTTTCTCTATTGATAACCATGCTACAAGCCTTTACCCGTTTTGAACATGCTCCTCTCTTTGCACCCCAACCCTCCTAAGTACTCATATGTATTAAGTGGCTAAAAGCCTATGTTTGGGGGGAAAATTGAGAAATATAAAAGAGGTATTAAGGCATTAAAAAGAGATAAAATAAATGATTTCCATGAAAGAGAAAGTAAGAAAAGAAAGTGATGAACAAAAAGAAGCACAAAAGTGGGAAAAAGGGAGATTGATGAAATTGAGTGAGGCAAGTTCCTCTAGTATAAACATCAAGAAAAAAAAGAATAAAATTGTCAATAGAGAGTGATGGTAAGTCTCTATAACCTCCAAGAAGAAGAAATGCCTCTAAGGGTTTGACAAATGTGAGCTATGAAATAAGATGTGAAGTGCTTAAGGAAGGGTGTAACCACTCGTATCCCATATATTATCCTACCCTGGACCAAAATTCTTCATTACAACCCGAAAAAAAAGTCGTATTATGATTTCGAACCGAGCATGCTTACATTAGTGGAGATCTACATGAGGGGCAAGCCTATGGTACTTGAAACGCTACTTGTGACATTCCTTTGTGAGAGAAGAGTGAAACTTTTGTTGCTCTAGAAAATTGAGTGTTAAAACTTGCAGTGAGCATCGCAAATGGAAAGTAGAAGAGGAAGAGTTTGGAGTCCAACATGATTTACATGAAAGAACAAGAATCCTTGATGAGTCACACTAGAATTACATGAGATGAGCAAGTTGAATCTTTTTGAAAAATTTGACACCTTCTTTAGAATGTATAAGTGTTGTGGGTAATTATTGGTCCCAACTGAGTATGAATGACTTGTAGGTGACTCATTGAAATGATCATACAATGAGGGAAATAGGGAGTTAATCTAGTTGCTTGAGGACAAGCAAATAATGAAGTTTGGGGGAGTTGATTAGTGTGGATTTTAACCACTTATGGTACCTTCTTGCTTTAGTTTTTAGTCCGAAAGTAACGATTTTTTCTCCAAATCTAATGAAAATGGGTGAATTGCAGGTGTGTTGGAGAATGTGAGCTCAATAAAGAAATATAACTAAAAAATGAGAGGTTCTAGTTAAGATCAGCATGAGGAAAAATGTGAAGAACAGTGGGGTCCGTAGGATTTCATCTGTGGCCGCAAAAGCAAATTTAGCCCACAAAAAATGAAATGTGGCCGCAGACAAATCTGGAGCTTTAGGAATTTTCGGCAGAAGTGCAATCCACAAACTAAAAAGTATTGTCACACTTGATCCGCAAAACAGGTTCGCACTAACAAGCCTAAAAGATCAAAGAAGATACAATGGAACAAAGTCTGAAACGTCCTCAAAATACGGTATGCAGCAATTTAGTGCGGCCGCAGAAGCTGAAGTGTGGCCGCAGAAGCTGAAGTGTGGCCGCAGAAGCTAATGTGCGGCCATAGAACTCCTCCAACTGTGAGCTCTCGTAGCAGTAACCTAGCAAAGTGCATACTGCAGATGTAAAAAGTGCGGCTGCAGAACCCTCCGAAGGGTATTTTTTTCAGAAATTTTTGAGCACTCTAAATAGACGTGAAACACTTTTTTAGGGCATCTTTTTGTTTTTTGTTGCGACATCTGATAATTATTCTTAGCCATTTTGGAAAACTTTGAGCTATAATTATAGGTGATCTATTACTTTTCCATTTTAATTTATTTTTATGTCTTTAATTTATTCTTCTTTTTATTTTTCTATGTCCATTGCTATGATTAGTTAGATTTTATCTAGGGTTGTGATCCAACCCTAGTGTGTAAAACTTATGGGTGTTTCATATTAATGCTTTCCATTGATTGGTTAATGTTATTTAGCCTTGTTTATGCTTTCTAGTTTGAGTTAATGTTTACAAACATTCATTCATGCCTATTTAACTTTGTTCTTACTTGAAAAAGAAAAATTTGGTCTAGGAAAACTTGGCTAAAAAGAAATTGAAATAGTTCACGTATCGATTAGTTTAATTAAAGGATTTGAACTAGAGATAGGGATACTCTAACTTGGACTCATATTCAATTTCTTTGATTGCTACCTATTTGGACTTGAGAGACCCAATTTGGGCATAATCACTCTTTAACCGAGAGGTATTGAGTGGGTACTTGTGTATTGAGAGTCATAACAAACGTCGATCTACCAAGCAAGCATAGATTTACTCTACCCATTAGGTTTACACCTAGGTTAAGGTTACAGCCCTGGGCCTTTCTTTATTTGATAAAACTTCAAAAATATTTCAATCATTACTTGTTCATTAGTTAGTGAAAGTTCTTAGTAGTTTAGTTTAGAAGAATCGATACTCACTTTTGTTTGGAAGCTAAATCTAGCTATTTTGAGTTTCTTTCTTAAGTATTTTCCTCAACACCCAATCTAAACTCCTTGTGAATTCGACCCCAACTTGCGTTGCGTTTATTATTGTAAAGAACGTTTCATATTCCTTTAATTGGGGTGTGAATGGGATGTGATCAGATCTCTAGGCTGCGTTCGTGAAGAGTAAATTGATGTTTGGGTCTTGTGAATTGGGATCGCGCAGAAAAAATTTCTGTTGTCACTAAGTTGACTTCCGGAGCTTATATATTGCATTTCATAAGGAATTTGGAGATCATCAAAAAATAAAAATTATTGCCCTTGGTGTCTAGTTTCCAGAAAATTAAACCGTTTGTCATTTGGAATTTTGTACAGAAAGTTAAATCCATTAAACTAGAGGTTGTCTGGAAGAGTTGAGAAGGTTTGTTCGAATTTGTTCATCGCAATTGCGGATGTTCTTGGCTGCGATCGCGAAGGATAAATTGTGTCGGTCGTTTTGCGAAGTGTGATCGCAAAGTTGGTGACTGCTATCGCGAAGAAGGAGCCCTGGCAGGGGTATTTAATGCCTAATTTCAAGATTTTGAGCTCATTTTCACATATTTTGAGGCTTGGGGAGCGGACCAAGGCAAATTTGGAGATGGATTTCACCCAAATCATGAGGGGAAGTGTTCCTCACTTGATTTTGATTATATATCTTGAATTCTCATGGATTTCTTCACCTAAAATATAGAATTTCAAAGTGAAATTTGGTGATTTTGGCAAAACCTTTCTTATGTGAAAAATTAAGATTTGAATATCGATTTGAAGCCGGATATGGATGAAACTTATATGGTTGGACTCGTATTTGAATGCATTATCAAAATTTGTGAGTTTTGTCGGGTTTCGAAGCGTGGGCCCAGGATTGACATTTTGGTTGACTTTGAGTATTTAATTAAAGATTCAACTTTTCTCATTTGGGTTTGATTCTTATGGCATTATTTGATGTTATTGAGTTGTTTTTGGCTAGATTCGTTTCATTCGGAGGTCGATTCGTATGGGAAGGCATTTTTAGAGTATTGATTTAACTTGTATGATGTAAGTGTCTTGTCTAGCTTTGGTAGAGAAAATTTTTCCTACTAATTGTTATGTTTGCTACATGCAGGGGTGATGTATATATGTGGCGACGCGCGTATATACATGTGCCATAGGTATCCATGCTCGGGGTGGATTTTAGAGTAATCTTTGCCTTTTTTTGGTTGTGTGTTCTACTTGATTCTATGTATTACTCAATTCATTGACTACATGAGCATAATAAACCATATTAGAGATAATGTTAAGGTTATTGGTGCCTAAGTTTGAACATGATGGGCTAATCTTATGGTTTATGCTAAACTAGCCTCGAAGGTAGATACACGTATTTTATGAACACACATTCGTACTTGTTCTTGTATTGCGTCTTAATTGGGATATGTGTACTCTGTGACACATATGTGATCTTTTGTATGACTACTTGAACTTGGTTGCTATAATTGATCTACCGTATTCATGTGATATGCTCAAATTACACCTTAAGAATAGTGTAAGCGGTCGGTGTCAAATATAATAACCCAACAAGGTTGGGGTCGAGTCCCACAGGGAATAGGTGGGAAACGTTTATCTAATTAGTGTAATACTCGACTAAGTTGTAATTCTATCAAGTAATTGTAATAAAAAGGAATATTGAACTTAAATGTAGACGAAAATTGATTGCAATATTGTGAATGTGAATAATATAAATAAAAGAAACCAAGTTTGTGTTCCCCTTTATGTAGTACAATGCTATTGATATTAATCTTGTATAGTTCCAACGGACAACTTTCTTGATATGCAATTGATACTTAATTTACTACCCAATATTTTCCAATAATTCGGTAATATATCCTCTTTGTGATTTTCTAAAATACAAAAGAGTTGTGATTAAGAACAATCAATTAAAGCCAAATTAAAACCCACTTATTCCTAAGCAATTTTTTTAAACAAGGTTTAAAGCATTGAGTCATTGTTATTTACTTCTACCAAATTCTATCCCACTTTCCCAAGCAGAGATAGAATTAATTGGCGTTCGTTAATGTTTGCAACCATTAACAATTATTTAAGAATAAGAAGTAAATAAATATCAATCATCCATTGAATTCATATTCAATATCAAAATCTCAATAACATTGTACCCATTTAGGGTTCACAACCTTAGCGTTTAAATTTAGCTACTCATGCTGAACATTGAATAAGAAAGAATAGAAATTATCATAATCTTACAAAATAAAAGGTAATTTCTCCCAAAAGCTTCCAAGAAATCAAACTAGTTAATTGCCCGTACTTTGTACTCTCAATTCTAACAAGATATCCCTCACAAAACCCTATTAACCTATTTATAGAGGCCCAAAACCCGAGGCAAATTTTGGACTATTTTGCCCCTGCTGTAATAATGCGGACCGCATTTCTGTCGCAAAACAGAAATGTGGACCGCAAATCTTCATTGACTGTCGCAGATTTAACCCAAGAGTTTTTCCTTCATCGTATTTCAATTTGTGGTCCGCATGTTGATTATGCGATCGCGAAATGCGATCGCATTCTTCACTCTGATTTTTACCCAGAAACTCTGTTTGCGTTTGCGATTTCACATTGCTATTTTGCGGTAGAATTGCCCAGAGTTCTTTCCTTGTTTGCGATCTGTTTTTGAAATATGCGGTCTGCATGTGCTGTTTGCGACCGCATACTCACATTTGCGATGCTATTAACTTCTTTTCTTGTTTTCAGTGGCTTTTGAACTCTTTTCCGTACTTCTGGGTCCTTACACTCGATGTACTGCAAATACACTAAAATTACATAAGTATCAGTAGAATTTGCACATAAAACAAGTTAAACTTTAAGCAAATAGTATCAAAATGTGCCGAAATTACCCGGCACATCATCATGCCTTATTCATATTTTTATTGTTATCATGTCCTTGTACACTTTATTGATGAGTTATGAGGATATGGCTCTTGATAGTAAATTTTTTTCTTTCATTGTTGTGATTATGGCACTTATGGATATGTTGAGCGGATTGATTGTGATGATATTGTGGCACCAAGTCTTTACCGTGTGATTGTGATGATATTGTGGCGCGCGAGGTATCAATCGTGTGATTGTGATGATATTGTGGCATGAGGTCTTTGCCGCACAATTGTGATTGGGTGTGTCAGCACGAGGTCTTTGCCGTGCGATTGTGTCTATTGTTCTGTGCGTGGGGAGAAATAAGGGTGGCATTTTCTCGGGCTGCCCATGTGACAAAATTAGGGTGGTGATATGTGCATGTGGGGAAATAAGGGAGGAATTTCATTGTTATGTGCACATGCGGTGAAATAAGGGTGGCATTGTGGGGATGTTATGTGTTAGCTTGGGGCCAATTTTGTTGATTATGTTTGTGTGGTGGTACGGGAGTGGTATTCTTGTTTGTGCTTATGGCTTTTGTATGTGTCTCACACTTTTTTACATGGTTTTTTGCGTTGTTTCTAACATGATAATCTATGCCTCTGATTTTATTTGATGATTTGGTTGTCAAAATGGGTTTACTTACGTGGAGTTGAAATCTCATCTTTTGTTGAGTTGTTGGCAGCATATCTGTAATGATCTGACCGGTTGTTTTGTGTATTTGAGCCTCGTTTCCCCTTTTGATGCTTCACACATGTGTTTTTTTTGCTTTATGACTTGCGGAGTCGGTTAGTTTCGTTCCAGGAAGGTTTTGGGTTGAATTGGACCCCTTGGTTCTTGGCTTAGAAGCCTAAGTTAGAAATATTGACCAAAGTTTGACTTTTGTGAAAATGACTCCAGAACAGTATTTTAATGGCTCCGATAGGTTCGTATCGTGCTTTGGAACTTGGTCATAAGCCCAAAATCGAATTTGGAGGTCCATAGGTTGATTTGTATTGTTTTGCCGAAAGTTGACAATTTGAGGTTTAGAAGATTTACCCAACTTTGACCGTAGGTTGATTTTTGGCTATCGGGTTCAGAATTTGGTTTTGAGACTTGGAATAGGTCCTTTATGCTATTTAAAACTTGTCTACAAAATTTGGTGTCATTTGGAGTTGATTTGATAGGATTCAGATCCTTGGTTGTAATTCTAGAGGTTCTTGAATTTTTCTTTGAAATTTATGCGTTTTGATGTCCGATTTGTAGTTCTAGATGTTATTTTTGTGAGTTAATCATGCGAGCGAGTTCATATGATATTTTTAGACTTGTGTGGATGTTTTGTTTGGAGCCTCGAGGACTCGGATGAGTTGCGGACGTGTTTCGGAAAGGTTTGGACTGAAAACATGTTGCTGTGCTGGTGTCTTCGATGTTGCAATTGCAAGGACCAGCCTCGCAATTGGGAAGTAAGAAGGTGACTCTCATGTATCGCAATTGCGATGCCTCACTCACAATTTCAAACATAGGTAGATTTGGGTAGGATCGTAGTTGCAACATAATTTGTCGCATTTGCGATCAGAACTGGTTCGAAATTGCAATCCAATGTCACATTAGCAAAGTTCCCTTAGGCTGTCAGTAGCCGCATTTGCGAGATGTTTCTTCGCAATTTCAAGTGTAAGGCCCCGTAAATTTCACCTAGAACCTAGAGTTTCGTGATGCCAAGTTAGACTTATGTGTTGATTATGTTGATTTCACTCAATCCAATTTTCATAAAAACAACTCGTGGGTTATTTTGGCTGGTCCTCACTGATATTTAGACAGAGGGGAGTGGCCTAGAGTGAAAGGGGAAGTTCCCACGGTTATTGTTTACCAATCCTTTCTCAAGTCTTGAAGAATTCACAAGAAAAAGTCACAAAGTCTTCATCCAAGAGGTAAGGTTCCGATGTATCGCGTAACTCACGTACTCACCCAAATTCTAGAGAGAGAAGCTCTGGCGACAGGCGACTGCTATGAACAGTAGTTCGACCAGCTTTGGAGTTTTTTTTTCCTCGATCTGCTTGTCTTTGTTCCTGATTCTGATTCATCGAAGTGATTCGTGAATTTGGGAAGCACACTCGAGCAGTTCCATTGGCTATTTATAATTTCAAAAGCTTCAGCTCACGTTATTTCCGGAACGCAATAATCGTCAGTTGCGTTGTAAGAGACAGTAGCATCTAACATTTCGAGCATCACTGATTTTAGATCTGTGATTCTGGATTTATGATGCAAACTTGAGCAGTTCATCGTTGCCTCTGTAACGATCTGTTTCTGCTTCGTTTATATTTCATTTCAGCTTGTTGCCTCGCAACAGATTAAGCTTGAGCTACTGGGTTCTGTGCATTGCTACCAGTGAAGTTGCGAAGAGCAGAGTCTGAGATCGTGGTTCTGTTTTGTGAATTAGTATGGATTCAATGGCCACTGGCCAGCCACCACCTGTGATTGGTCAGTCGTCGTCTCCGTCGAATCCACACATGAATCAGCCCCACAAGTACGCTGAACTGCTTCAACCTAAAGTATTGAATAATGTCACCGAACAAAAGCCATCATCCCTATTAAGCCAGTCGAATTTTTACATGGCGAAACCATTGTTCGATGGAAGAAAACAGAAGTTAAGCAATCGATTGCAAAACAAGGTTTGCAATTGGCAGTCATAGGAAAATTCTCGTATGGGAAACCTGTGATCAATGACTTACGTAAAGTCATTCCAATCCAATGCGAACTCAAAGGTCCATGCTCGATTGGCCTCATCGAAGACAATCATGTATTGATAAGGCTGTCGTTAATGGAGGATTACATTCACCTACTATCAAAGCCTGCTATCTATTTGAAGGTGCAAGGTTCCATGTGGCAGATGAGATGCACGAAATGGAATCCGTGGCGGATTCCAGAGGAAGAAACGCCAATAGCAGTCGCATGGATTAGCTTTCCGGAATTGCCTCCTAATTTCTTTGTCAACGAATTTGTTTTTTCACTGGCACGAGCAGTAGGTAATCCGTTACATGTAGATTTGGCTACACAAAATGGTACGAGACCTAGCTGTGCCAAGGTTAAAGTGGAAGTTAATTTACTATCTAAATTGCCACAAAGAATTAAGATTGTTGAG